>JANSTT010022482.1:0-11158 GCA_026745375.1 Platyura marginata | reverse complement strand
TCAACTGTAGTTCAGGGTGTAAAAGAATTAATGAACACTCCATACAGAAATGATCTTACGGATGTTCGGGGTGTTAAGGAACTGTTAAATACTCCTTATAAAAATGACCTAACTGACGTTAAGGGAGTAAAGGAGCTACTGAATACTCCATACAAAAATGAACTTACAGATCTGGTCGGCGTAAAGGAATTGATGCATAAAGCGAAAGTAGATGATTTACGGGACGTACGTGGAGTAAAGGAACTAATGAATACACCTTACAAAGATGATTTAACTGATATACGAGGAGTTAAGGAGTTGATAAATACTCCGCCTAGAGATGATTTAACAGATGTGATTGGCGTTAAGGAATTGTTGACAACACCAATGCCAGATAGTCGAAACAATGAAATTAAGCAATCAAACAAACGATCACCAGCAAAAAGTTCAATGGAAATTAGAAATGACCAAGTCGATCTTAGTCCAAGTTCAGAGCTGGCTTCAAATGAGGAATATATTGATCTTAATCAGTCATTTGATAATTTAATTGGAAAACCAACCATTAGGCATACGTACAGAAGAAATAATGTCTCACCAACGAAGACTTTATTGAGCGGCGATATTTTACCACGTAAAATAGAAGAACACATTCAAAATGTCGAAATTTCATCATCACAATTAAATAATATCGTCAGTACAGATCCAACTCAACAAACTGGCCGCAGAAAACGACGTTTATTCTCCAAAGATACTTATGCTCCAATGGAACGAAATAGTCTATCTCAAGAAAGTAAATTAGCGAACACAGAAATAGAAACAATAAAAGAAAATTTGATTGAGTATTCTTCTCCAAAAACTTTCATAAAAAAAATCAACCAATCGCTAGAGATGAGGGGAGAAAAGAAACTGTTTCGGGATGGTTCATTGTCGAATCAAAGTGGAAATAAGAATGTAACCGGTGAATTGGATATTAATGAGCATTTAGAGTTGCCAAATACTGATGACGATACGCCAATGAAATTAACCAGAAATGTAGATCCTGCATCTTCATTGAAGGAGGTATGTTGATCGTTGATTTTTATTATTTTTATGACTTTTTTTGTTGTTGGAATTGATTGAACCATTCCGTTCTGACTATAGGGAATTGAACAATAAATTAGATGAACTCAAAGAGTTTTGTACATTTCATTGAGATGCTTACAATTTATTGGTCATCTTATTCAAAGTCAGATCGGAAATGTTCTCTTTTTTATCTTCCATTTCCGGGCGGATTTTTTTTGAATTTATTGGACAAATTTTTTTTTAAATTTCTGTAGCGGTGTAGCGTAATTAACCGCCAAATACCTCAAAAGTGGGGTCAGCGTTGCCGATAACCTACGAATCGGTCGTCCAGCGCTGACATGGGTCGAATTCCTAACAATGTCTTGAGGTGTTATTGTCCTCCATTTATTTATTGTATTATCCAATTTCAGATGCTTTCTCGATCTAATCGACTTCTTCGTTCAGCTGACATAAAACCATCAAACACCAGTACACCAATACCAAAAAGCCCTGAAACTAAAAACTCCAGCAAAAGAATACTGCGCAAGAGAGCAGTTCCCACATATGAAATGGTTTTAGAAAAGGAACAACCAGCACCAGTGAAAGAAAAACACCGAAAAAACATCGAAAAGACATCTGAAACTAATGATGATGACCAGACAATACCAATAAGAAGATTAAGAAAGCGTCGTGCTGAAAGTAAAAATGAAATTGCAGATGAAATTGGCAGTGACGCATTGCACGAAATCAGTGAAATAGTGTCAAAAGGTAAAAACTTACGTAAGAAAAATGTCAAGACTGAAAATACCAAGAGTGAACCGAAAAACCCAGAAATAGACAACGAACTAGATTTGAAACCAGATGACGATCAACCAAAACGTAAAAGAACTCGTCAACTACGAAAAGATAAAACCAATGATGATGATGATACCCATGCCATTGACATTACAAACGATCCATTAAGTACAATTGAAAAAACTGAACAAAATGATACGAAATCAACGGCAGATGTGCACAGTAAGTCACAGCGGAACTATACAAATCGTCAAAATAATAGCAACGTTTCTGATACGTCGGAAAAGGAGTCGACTGGTAGGGTAACTCGTCGAAATCGTAATTTACAAATAAAAACCGACAACCAAAGGAATGAAGCAAAAGTTATCGATAAAGACACAGATAATCAACCAAGGCGTATTGTTACTCGTCAACAGCAAAAACTAGAAAATGAAAATACAACCGAAAAAGAAAAACCGGAACTTTTCACAATAGACGAAATCAATGAGACTACCCCGACGAATGAACCAAAACGTAAAAATACGCGTGGCAAGCGAAATTTACAAAATGAATTTGAACCCGTCATTGAAAATCCATCTGCAAACGAAAATGTTCCAAAAACTGCAGCAGCAGCAGCAACAACAACTGCTAAACGTACCACAAAAAGAGTTCCAGATGTTTCGGCAGAGGATTTAAACGTTCCAATTGAAATCCCACCAAAAAAAACACGTGGCAGACAACCTAAGAACATTAAAGACGTTGAACAATCATTACCTAATGAGTCGTCAATAAGCGAAACGTCCGCACGGTATCCGGTACGAAACCGCAGGGGGCAACATAGTACCGATGATAAAAATATGCATGACAGTGAAATTGTAAATCTCACCAACAAACTGGAAGTGATTGTGGAAAATAGTCAGAGTGGAGAAAATGTAAAAGATGAGACCGCGGACACGGTAAAAATAATGAAAAAACGTGGTCGAAAACCGAAGGCAGAAAAAGAAGTCACGGAACCGACAGAAACGATCAAGGAAACGCGAACACGTAGTACTAGACAGAGACAGTAAAATCTAGAGACAGACAACGAACCAGAGATGTAGTAACCAAGATTTTTTTCTCTTTTGTAATCTTTATTTTGTTATAAGGAACGGTAAGGTCCGAAAAGTAATTGGCGCAAAGATGAACGGATGGTTAATAAAAATTTTCTTTTGGATCATGACATTAAATGAAAATACTTCGTCATCCCTCTAGTAGGAGGGGTTTTTTTTTTATTCGTTAATGTTAAGCTGTGCGCCACTTATTTTTGGACATACGTTTTGGTGTGTATTTTTATTGATATAGATATAGATATAGAATATAGAATTTTAAAAAAAAAAACTTAAGTCTTTTAACTAAATTGTTTAGTTCAGACATCCTCCCCCCTTGAATTTCACTGTGCAGGTCCAATATATCATGATTGAGGGCTAGAAATATGTCCCCTACTTATAGCTTCATATACTCACTAAACAAAATTGTTATTGGTTAAGTCATCTAAAGAAGCCTACCTCAGCATAGAACATTCCTCCTATTGATGTTCGAAAAATAAAATTCCTTCAATTAACATTAAATTTGATCACTTTTATTGGTGTTTTCAATATTCTCTTCAACTTTTTTAACAATTTTAAATATTTTCTCTTCATTATTATCTAATTTTACTTCTTCTGCTTCTCTCTCAACGACGACATCATTTTTCTGTTCACATTGTTCCGGTTTGTTATTTTTTTTGTCTTTTGCATTCACAATTACCTCATTTTGTGGGCCAACTAAAACAGTTCCTTCAGCAAGATTTGTTTCACTGTTTCCATCTTCACAATCCGTTCCTTCATCTTCCTCTTCCTCCTCCGATGTATCGTGATCGCGATTCACCGTTGTCTCATCAGATTTACTGTGTTTTGCCTTTTTCTTATTTAGCTTCTTTTTCATACGTTTCGCCCGTTTTTTAGCCGTTTTAGCCTCAGCCACAGAACGATTTTTCTCCAATCTATTTTGATATTCATCGTCGAGCGTTTCCTGTTTACTTTGATGTTGTATGTACTTTTGTCGGGCATATTCTTTGCGTCGCAAATGTCTGTACACATGAAATTCACCGGAACCAGCACCGGCACTAGAACCCATCACATTTCGCACAAATGTTGGTATAGCCGATAGGAATTTCTTCTCTTTGCTGACCGATGGAATCATAACGGGTTTTTCGGGATGTTCCATTAGTTTTTCGAGTTTAATTCGTTGCATATCGATTGGTGTTCGGGCAACATATTTTGATTTGGGTTTATTCTTAGTTTCGACATCAATTTGTTCTTGGTCGTTCATTTTGTACTGAAATTTTTGTAGATTTAGAAATTTTAAACTAAATTGATAGAAAAAAACAAATTACCTATGCGTTGTTTGGTTGGTTTAAAAAAAATTTTTTTGACACTTCTTAACAACCGCGCGCGGACTTTCATCAGAGTGAGTACGTTTAATTCAGAACGGAACGGATATTCAAAGCAAACGCATGCGGTGTCCGGTTGGTTGCATTGGAGGAAAGTTTGACATTTCACATCAAAAAAGAAAAGATCGTGTGGTTTGAGTTTTTCATTTCATAATCGAAAAACTAATTTCATTAGAAAAATAATTAAAAACTTAAGGAACTTGGTCGATTATTCTTTTCTTTTGCTAAAATATCGCTGCATTTAACACAACATCAAAATCCAAATGGTAAGAAAGAAATTGTGCTTAGCAAAAGAAAAAAAATGTCCTAAAATGCCGGTTTCTGGAATGTTCCTCAAACGCATAAATTTTTCTGGATTAAGATGATCTGAAATGATTTAAAAAACTTTTTTTTCAGGCGTCCATTGCAAAAAGATTTATTCCTCTGTTGGATCGTGTTTTAATTCTAAGATCGGAAGCAATCACAAAAACCGCCGGCGGTATAGTCATTCCAGAAAAGGCACAAGCAAAAGTGCTCCAAGGCACTGTAATAGCAGTTGGTCCTGGCTCCAGAAATCAGGTAAATCATTGTTTTAACTTGTGCAAATAATTTCGTTGGTTCATTGTCTTGCATGCAATCGAATAAAATTCTATTTGGAATTATATTGGAATCGGTAATAAATTAAAGAATTCCATGTGCAACCGCTTCATTCTACAATACTCTTCTAGTAGACTTTTTATTTGCATATTTTTCCAACTGGAAGATCTTATTGGTTATTTCTATTTTTCTAGAGCATTGAGATTTTTTAACTTTCTAATTGCTGAACGAATTTAAATCAAGGTGGACATAGTAATTGCTCTTTGCTCTAGGAATAGTAATTAATAGAAAATTTTTTATAAAAAAAATTCTATGTTGTCTTTGGATGAATTGTCGTAGCACCATTTTGTATTGTTAAACAAACCAAAAAAAAATAAATAATTAGGTGGGGCCGTAGACTTTAAGAATTACTGCCCTTAGTATAAATGAAATTTATATTAAAAAATCATTTTTTTTAGAATGGTGATCATGTACCACTAGCCGTTAAAGAAGGCGATCAAGTACTTCTTCCTGAATATGGTGGCACTAAGGTAAACATTTCATTTTTGTTTTCTTCTAGTAAAATAAAATAAATTTACCAATTTCTTATTCTCTCACTCTCTCTCTCTCTCTCTGTCTATTTGCAGGTCGAACTAGAACAAAAAGAGTATCATCTATTTCGTGAATCGGATATTCTTGCCAAAATTGATACGTAAAGCAAGCATTTAAAGAGAAAAACAAAATATTCCAGTTATTTAGTTGCTTTTGGGTCATTTCAATACAATGAACAAATTAAGACTAATTATTATAATGAAAAATAAAGAAAAATAATTGTCAAATGACTGTTAAGAAATGTCAACATTGTTGTAGTAATTAAAAAATAAATAAAAAAAAAAAAACTAAAAATTGTGGAATTCTATGAAAATGACCGACTAGACTTAAGGTATTCCCGATACAAAATGTATTCTATTTACCCCCACACATCCCTACACAATTTTTATAAAAATAGTATAGTTTTGGATTGTTCTATTGTGAGCAACAATTCTTCATTCAGTATGAGGAAGATTTGCCTCTGTAACTGCACCACTTGTACTTTGGTTGGCCAACACAGACTAAAGACGACATTGTAAAGCTTGTTTGGTCGATGCACTGCCGTTTTGTTAGTTCATTCCTTTTCTGTTCCAGGTTCTCGTTCATACATGCACATTCGAGATGATTTCCGGTCACACGAATATCGCAGATCAGGTCCCGAGATATTTGTTCGACGAATAATCTGCCTTGGGCGTAAGACTCAATTCACAATTGATTGGAACAGTCGTCGGGAGATTTTGTTTCGACTGCCACTCTACCAGATAGCTGAGAGCATTTCAAAATTGAAGTTTAAAAAGAAGAGAATAATTTGGAAGTTTTTTAGTCCTAATTTGGAACATCATCCAGCAACGCGCATTTGTACGTTAATTACTCCTAGTAACGACGACCTGCTAGGCATTAAATTCAAATAAATAGGCGCGTACAATTTGGTTTGTACAATTTATTTTTTCGCATCCAGGGTGCTAGCACTTCTCGAATACAACGCAGTCTAGTTTGGTCTTTTTTACGAGAGGTACAAAAAAAAGCATTTTTTTAAATTTAATTATTTTGGCTTTTATGTCGCCATTTCACACCCATTTCTGGCTCTTTTTGGAATTTTCTACAGACAAGGCTAATAATAATATAGCCGGGCACCGAAGATAATAGGTTAATTCCAACTATTGTCGACATAAATAATTTTTGGTTTGGGTCTATTTGGTATGTTATAAATAAAAATAAATAAATAATAAATAAATAAAATGTTAGCGATGTGACCAATAGTAAAAAGATCTAATATTTAAATTATTTTCAATACTAATTACTTATAGACCTAAATTTTACGTTAAAGATATGTTGGACGCAATACGACATTTTTTACCGCTGCCTGGTGAGCACGTGCATTTTCGCACCTCTTGCCCGAACCGAACCTGACGTCATATCTTACGTGCACAGGTAAAAAAAAATCTTCCCACTAATTAAATCCCAAACGTAGCTTCTGGATAAATTTCTATCGATTTTAGTTCACGGACAAAAAAACCACCTCGAAAGGGTTAAACCGGATGCAGGACTTATTGTGTATGTGTGCAATGACTTTTCTACCACTGTAACAGTAAACAAGTAATAATTCTGTCAATAAATTTAAAAATTGAAAAAAAAATTCTATTTTTGGGCCACTTTAACTTTTTTTATTAAAAAAAAATCTCCGCCACTGTAGTACTTAGTTTTCATATATTTTTTTTTTTTTTTTTTAATTATTTCGCATACAATAAACGTATAGATTGCAAAATTTAATTTTCCGTTTTCTTTTTTAATTTTATCTTTTGCTGTAATTTAGTGACTATTGACTAGGTAACATCAATATCATAATAATAATAATAATAATAATATAATAATAATAATCATATCATTGAACAAGTACAGTACAGTATTTATTAATTAGGCACTCGGTAAATAATTGTATTTTTCAACATTTTTTTTTTGTTTTTTTTTTTTTTCGAAAATAATTCTGTAAAAAGCAACGATTACAACTATAACACGACAAACTATCGCCTCTACTATTTTTAATTTTAAACGCACCAAGAAAAAAAAGAAAAATAAGAAGAAAAAAACAAACAAAACATAAACCAAAATTTGTTTTTTTTTTCTTTTCTTTTAAATATTCTAATAATAGCAGTTATTTTAGTTATAGTACATTATAGTATAGTAACAAGCAAAAGTATTTTTTTATTTTATAATTAACCGTAACTCTTAAGTTTTATATTTTAATATCAAAAAGCGTTTGATTTGTTTTATAACAAAAATATAAATTTTTTTTTTTTATTTTTATTTTTTATTTTTATTCTTAAATTTATTTAAAAATTATATGAAACTCATTCATATTACATACATTTTTAATTATCAGATCTTGTGTGCGGATCGGAGTTGGTTTTTTTTTATTAACTTTATTTTTAACTTTTTGTTTTTACTGCTTTGTGTAGCTCTCTCTCTCTCTCTCTCTAAATTTTATTGTTAATATTTAATTTAATTATTTATATTTATTATTAACGGGTGTTAGTTAGCACATTCTTTTCATATTAATTGAAATGTTTCATGTCTATTTGTGTGTTTATTTTATTGTATGTGTGTGTGTGTGTGCGCATGTGGTGTATATGAGTGTATGTTTGTATATATTTAATAATTGGCAGACGGAGCAGATGCATTATTGTACGCATATGTTGGATATCTAGGTGCAAATTGAGCTTGGGCAGCCATTCGTGTGTGTTCGGTATCACCTTTGTCCGTAATATTGGCTTTAAATGATGATTCAGCAAATGATGGTGGAGCTACAAATAAATTACGGAAAATGAAATTTAATTATTTCTTCTCACATAAAGAGAAAATGGCACCAGAGTTAAGTTTAAGTATTTTGTTCGTATACATTCAGTTATTCAGTTTAGGCATTTTATTGGGTTCTTTAGTAATTCATTCGCCCCCCACCCTCCTAATACTCGTTTGTTTTAATTCAAAAGAACAGAGCCGATTCTTTACATATGAACAACATGTCTGTCGAAATAGCCAAATTCTATCCATAGGAATTTAGTTTTCTATATAAAGCTAGGCTAGTCTGTTCTAAAATGTTTGAATTCTCAAGTAGCTGAACCTAGCCTCACATGATTGATTTAAACCTGATTGTTAACGAAATTTATTAAAGAGCGAGGAGACCGAACTAATTCTAGCTCTACTAGCTCTTGAATGTGATTTAGTTGCTCGGTTGAATTGGATCTGGTCAAATTTTCTTTATTTTCGATTTTTTTTTCTTCTGTCCAGTACCAGTTCCAAATTACACATTAAATTTAATTCGATAGACTTCAAATTCTGAATTCCTGGTCGAATTTAACTATTCATTATCATATGCCAGAAGAATCCTGAGGTTATACTATATTTTCATAATGAATTCCATTCAAGGAGAAATCAGGAGAAATATTTTTAAAGAAAACAAAACCAAAAAATACTTACGCATACTTGGATACAGAGCATTATCACCAGAATCGGCCATATTCCAACCCAACGCACCGCCCGTACCATTTGGTGGACTGGCTGGACTAACCGGTTGCGTTGGTGCTAACGATGGATCTTGCATTGGCACATCTGTATATGGAGCAGGAGGTTGGAATGACAGCAGAGGAATCGTTCCCAAAACAATTGGTATAGTACCATCTAAATTACGATGCACTCCAGATACTTCAACTTCAACCTATAGGAGGGGGCGGGGTGAAACAATAAATAGATTTTGAGATATTTGCACAAAAATACCTTCAACTCATAGTCTAAATCGATTAGACCACAATTTACTAAATTCGATGGTGGCAATGGTGGAATATCCAATTGCTGTTGCCATGACATTGATCCATGTGGCTCAACGGGTCCAACACTTAGTTCGGCAATTGTTATTTTGTCCTTTTTTGTCTCACGTCTCGGTTGATTTGTATAGAAGGCTAACACTTTTTTCAGTGTAAATTTCAATGAATTCACTTTCACATTACTGGCATTATCACATTCGGCTGTGATTGGTATTGATTGACCGGAAACGTATCCGGTCACTGGCAATTTAGCAATAACACTCAACGGACCGGAGCGACAGCAAAAACAACAAAATGATTTTTCCAAATCCAATTTAAATGGTTCCTAAACGGGAGTATCATAATTATTTATACTTCCTGGATTTGGAGGACGATTCTTTACCTTAATCCTTGGATTTTGATTTAGATCGACTGGAGATATTACGGTAAATGCCATTTTAGTGTCCTGATCAAATTTCCATGGTCGATCAAGTGTTATTTTAATGGTATAACGTACGTGACCCCATTCACCTTCAAAGGACGACGGAAGTGTTGGCGGCAGGGCACACGTAAATGGATAATTATGTGTTCCAGCTGGAAGTTCAATTTCGGCACCTACAAAATTTTTATACAGAAATTGATATTCGATCGTTCATTGTTCATTGTTTGTTGTTGTGTTTACTATTTTTTCCTCCCAACAAATAATATTGAATTTGAAAATACTCCTCATGTCCTGTTAGGGTTTCAGTTTCCTCCTGTTCTTTTCCCTGCTGGTCAGTGGTTTTTCTCGTTTCATTCCATGTGGTATTTGCTTCGCCCAAAAATCGAATAATTATGCCTAAAGAAGGAAACAAAAAAAAAATTAAAACAAAAAAAAAAAAATATATATGCGCCCGAGCAGGGACTTGAACCCTGGACCCTTGGATTAAAAGTCCAATGCTCTACCGACTGAGCTACCCGGGCATGCTGACATAATTTACTATATAGCCACAAGTTGTCAATATTATCGAAAATCTGTGTTTACACAACGAACAACATCCAAAAATCTAAATCTTATGGGCATTGTGTGTCATGTGTGTGCTTAGAGGTGGAAAAAAAATTGTTTTTTAAATAAATTATGTCAACAATTGACTATTTATTATGAGTGTATGTAGGTACCAGACATTCCATTCCATTCCATTTGATTGCTTATTTAATTGTAATGCTCATTAGTATAGAAAATTTGTTAAAACATAAATGATTTCGGTGTGTGGCATGGAAGTTATTTATAGAAATGAGCTCTGCCATGTGGTTAACGGAAATGTTATTTATTAGTGCAGTCAATAGAATTTTAATTCTGCTCATATTCTTGATCCGAAATTATTAATTATGACATGACACGACAAGAGTAACGATTTTCTTCAAATTATTTTTTTTGTTTTTCTTTGGTAGAATAATAAATCACTAATAGATAAGTAGAGCTGTACACACAATACAAAGATATTTTTATGTTGAAAGTTCCTGTTCCTTATTCGAGCTGCTCTTGACACAGGTTCTTTTTTCCAGTCATTTTGATGGCATTACAATTTCGTTCACGTTATCCGGAGAGGGTCGATATTACTACAATTAATGTAAATGCATGAATCTGAACCAACTACTCAGTCGGTTTTAGGACAAAATTCCTTCTGACAATTTTTTTTTAAAGCGGACAAAATCTTCCCTGCCAAAATTCTTCCGGATGAATTTTTTAACAAAAATCTACGCCTACCCAAGAAGGCTACGTTTTGTAGTCCCTACGGCACTGGCCAAAAAAAACTCCTATTTCCATTTAAATTCTACGGTTATGAAAAAAACCTACGTTTTGAAAGTCCATGCGGGGTGCTATTTAAATTTTAATTTGTCTATAGAAGCAATGTTTTTTAATTTTTATTTAAACTTTAACTTGTCTATAGAAGCGATTTAAGTTTAGCTG
>JANSTT010022481.1:62045-100027 GCA_026745375.1 Platyura marginata | reverse complement strand
CAATGGTGTTGAAATTTTTTTTCTACGATAAATATTAAGGGGCGTTACAAACTCCGTACCAAAGTTATAATACCCTTCGATTAACATCATACGGGTATAAAAATTACAATTTATTAAAATGCATCTTAGATGAGCATAAAAGGGAAGAGATAATGGGACGCAATTAATCGAACGGTATTTTAATATACGTGTATTATGCTTTTTGTTACCTATAGCCATATAGCGCAATAGTGTACATGTACGTACATTGTAGATATTGTACATATAGAATTTTAATTTCGGTTGGTATATGTATTCCGATTTGTTTTACGCCCTGTTACAGTTTTCCATTAGAAACATTTCTTAATATACAATATCTACATATGTGTAGACTATATACTTAGGTAAATGAGTATTATGTAAAATTCATTATTTCTCGGAAGAATTACCAATTATAAATACATTTTAAGTTAATAAATAGAAGATTTTAATTGAATTTCAGAAAATGTTGGAAAATTTGACCTAATTTTCCGAATTGCATTTATAAAATGTAAATATCATTAAACGTAAAACTCGGTGTATATGTGTGTGTGTATGGAATGAAAGTAAATTAATGGAAAAATGTCGTTATTATTAATTATTTCGAACAATGTTAATTAGAATTTATAATTGTCGGTAACTAGGTAACTATAGTATGTATGTAAGTATGTACATACGAATAACAATGTGACATAATGGGGTACATTCAATTAATATTGGATCTATTTCTAGGTATATATGTACAATGTACATAATTAAATTATATAAATCAACTTTGATGTTGTTTTTACTAATTTTGAAAATATTTCACAAATTGAAACATAAATTTGTTTGTGGTTTCATTACTAATTCTATAGGTATCTAGAGGCAATCTTATATAATCTAGATACTGGTATAATAAGTTTCATCGGTAGCTACATTTTAGAGTTTTACAATATACATACCTAGAACTTTTCTTTTTTATTGCGTGACGTTCGGATATACTGACAATCACAGTTATTGTTTAAACCTATTTCTGAAAATATTATACCACTTCTGTCTGAATCAATATGTTAAGCAGGTTGAGTATCTTTATTTGAATACGGAAAGCCATCAAGTGACTATAGGCACTGTAGAATTAATGTAATATGTATATGAATTTTTTCTCAATTTTCTTTGAAAACGTACTGTAGAAAACCGTGTTGTAGGAAACTGTGTTTTAGGAAACTGTGTTGTAGGAAACCGTGTTGTAGGAAACCGTGTTGTAGGAAACCGTATTGCAGGAAACCGTGTTGTCGAAAACTGTGATGTAGGAGGTCTAACTGTTCTTTGATTTTGCGATCTAAAATTTTTAAGAAGTATATCTTTTTAAGGTCTCAGCGACAGACATTTGTGGTCAGGCCATAACTTTAACCATAATTACAATCTACTCTAATCGTTCGATTATCGACAAACGATCAACCATTTTCGGTAAACTTCATATACTGAATAATATTCCAACTTTCATCAGTTCATTTATATGTAGTATCCACAAACGGACATAAGTACAGATATTCAAAAATATGTACATATTATTAAATTGTATCCTCCTACTTAATGTAGAAGACCTTATGGGAGGCGGTGTTTTTTTTTTGTTATTTTAGCTATTAACAATAGAATTAAACAGTACTTTATCAAAATCTCAAAAATGCCGCATCTCACTACGTGGTCTCCCAATGCCGGCATGGTCTTTCATATTAACAAATGTCTTTTAATAGAAACCTGTAAATGTATTCAATTTTATTGTGTCAAACATATACATATACTGTTCAAAATATTTATTAATTTTTATCCATAATTTCAAAAAACATTTCAATATTATGCGTTTGTCACGACAGGCTTTTCTGGGCTTTTTATTAATTAGAATTTTTGTTATTATAATTAAATTTAATTAAACCTATTCTGCTTGACAAAATGAATATAAAACCGGAAATCTCCTCTTCCAAGGCTTTTTAATTAATCATAAAAAGTTCAAAGAGATTTTTTGGATTTATGAATATTAAAGTAGAATATACATAAATACATATACATACATATGTATGTATGTATATGTTATGTAGTAGGCACTTATAAATTAGCACAGTATTTATTTTTTTAAACTTAAAAAGCATAGGTACCTACGTAGTTTTGTATTTATTTTATGGTGCCTATTGTTGATATTGAGAAACAAAATCGGTATATCGGTGGTTATTTGATACCAGGCCATAACCCTGATTTTTCAAATTTTTCAGGAGAAAGCAAAAAACTGCACAGCAATACAATGAAAAGATATGATAGGGCACAGTTTAAAAATATATTTTTAAACTGTGGATAGGGGCAGTTAAAAAAGCGTATGTTTTCGTTAAATTTAGTAAAGTAGTGTTGCCAGATAGTGTAAAATATCCCAAATTACCAAATTTAATAAAAAAAACCATTTTTGAAAAAAATGATGTTAGGGCCTTTTGTCAAATAACCGTCGATAAGTACATTTATCTAAAATAACTAATAGAATAGATAATTTCCATAAGTTTTGGAGGAACTTGTTATACACTATAGGCGCAATCAAGGTGAAACTGTTGAAATTTAAAATAATAAATACATATTTTGAAAAACCACATCTTTAATAATAAGAAAATTCCAAATTGTATCATTTAAAAAAAGTTCTCAGCTTTCCCACTTTTTTTCACTGATAATTAACCAAAAAGATTAGGAATAAACCAGGAAGATAAGGATTATTTCTGTATAGGTTGAACCTGTGATACAAAGAATTTCAACTTCTCTTGAATAAGTGTGCCATACAGTGGCGTAGTGTAGACATAATACACTCTATCCCATCGTACAAAAAAATCATAATAAATATAAATTATACATATTTACAAATCTTCAATTAATCCTTAATGGTACAGCTATTCTTAGAACAACACACCATACAGATTTTGAAGCTGCTATTAAATAAAGTTTAACGACAAATTCTTCAAGATATTTACATCATAGTGAATATACGCTAAAAATACAAATAATACGAATCGCTTGTTGCATAATATTGCTATTTGACTGAGATTTCAGACACAGAGCCAATTAAGTGATATTAAGCAAGCTTTGCAAAAAAAATATTGGTCGATCTATATGGAAGGTTACAAATTCAGAAATTTTATTCCAATCTTTTACTAGATAGTGGAAATAACAGATATAACTACCTTGTAATGGAAAAATTGTGTTTTGATCGCACAATAAAAGAAAAACAAGCACCACCAAATTGCCCTTGTAAAGAATCAAAAAGCTCGCAGACATAAAATCTGCATCTGAATTTCAATTAGTTTTAAATTTTAATTTAACTTTGTAGTACCAACTTAAGGAGTTATTATGACTGTATTGTATTGTATAAGTACATATTGTAATTGAAATTAGTTTTGTAAGGAAAATTGGTGTAATGACAATCCATTGTAAGTTATAAGTTATTTTAGTTGGAAACATCGACTTAATATTGTTCGAATAAAATGTTTAAAAGTTTTTAATATTTTCTTCTTTTCCTTCTTTTTATTCTTTTTATTCTCTGTTTTTATATTTTATTTTTTGTTTGGCTTCATTTTGTGTGCTTTGTTTATATTAATTATTTAATTCGAAAGTATTATTATTGTGAAACTAATATTAATATCATATACATATATCATAAAATTGATTTCAGCGCTATAACGGTAGGTCCTAGAAATATTATGTCTATGAATAAAATCTTCATTTTTGTGATCTCTATAGTTGTTGACATATTCATTTTTATTAAATTCCGAATATATTTCGAGTAAATCGATGGGTTATAATTTTACACCATCTCCTCTATACTTTGTTCGATTTGCTCCAAAAACAATAGAGATTTTACAACTCTGTAGCTTTAGTCGTATAGCCGGAATTTTGATCATGGACGAACATGTGAATTTCGACTTAAACTTTAACGAGAAAAGAGATGGTGGTGAAATGTTGTTTGTACGACCGGTGAATATTAAGGGGTCTTTCAAACTCCGAATCAGCGGGTATTGTTATTGATGGTACGCGCTCATACGGGTTTCGAAATAATATTAAATATTTAAAGGGCGTTGTAATTAAAAAATAAAAATCATTTTAATAAAAAAGTTATTATGAATTTGCTCATTTTCACTTTATTTATACAGAACATATCTATAGTAAGTAAGTATGTACTTCAATAAAAATGGCCTACGTCAAGAACATTTCAGCATATACGCTTAATTGTTCACAAGCACACTTTTGTAATTACTACAAATATACGAAAAAGAAGCTCTTTTTAGAATATTGTTTGACTAAAAATAAATATTTATTTGACTTAATCTTGTGTTAAACGATCTAAGTAAGAGAAGTAATCATCTACAAAACCTACACATAATCAGATATAGAAATTACTTCAACGTAAATTGCAAATCACAATACGTTAAAAAGGTGTTGCCACTGATTACAACAAATTTTGTTTTTCATATTCTTTTTGAAACCACAACACCTCTACCAATCTACTCAATAATACCTATACATATATGTATATGAGGAGGCATTTCTATAAAGGTATAAATTTGACTTAAAAGGTTCTAGATTGAAAATGACATAAAATAAAATTTATGTTTTAACAAAAAAAAAACACAAAATTATAAAAGCAAAACATCTCTAAACGGTTATTAATCTCTTGTTTTGTAATGAATAAAAGCTGAATAGTTGGGAATCCCTTTGTAAAATGCCGGCCACCCAGAAGGTGACTATTGGTCTAGTAGGACTACTATTAAGGTATTATTTATAAAAAAACATTAATATTCAAGTTTATCTACTACATTTATACGACTACATATACACGTGTTATGTTATGTATTTATGTATTGTGCATCACTCACTCATTATGCGTAACAAAATGATTTATAAATCGATCATTTGTCTTTGTCTTAATTGTAAAAGGATCAGCAGTTTCCATGTTTATCAAAATTAAAATTGCCTTAGCTCATTATTAAAAGTGTGTAGTTTTTTAATTTATCGCAAAGTATGTAGCCTTGATGAATTCGGTAATAAATTATTTTCTGGACTTTTGAATATATTTGTTCTTAAAATCTGTGAAATTGAAATATATTAGTTTCTAATTCTAATTATACATATTTTGAGAGGGAGAGAAAGAGAGAGAGAGAAAAAAACCCTCAAAAAATGCTTTCACTTGTAGGCATAGATATTGCCGGCACATTCTTGGTGGTCGTGGTCGACCAAGTAATTTTCAAGGGTAGCAATTTTCTTTTGTTGAACTTTTCATTTAACAAAATGTAGCCATTTGACACTTACAAATTTTTTTGGTTTAAAATATTGACTGATTAGACATTATGACTTTGTGCATATACATAGATCAGTTATTTTGTTTTGTTTTTTTCTTCTATTTTTTTAACGAAGCCAGTAGTTTGTTTTCTTTGCCTTTCAACTACCTATACATTCACTTATACATACAGTTAGTTTGGAAACATTTGGACTTTTGGATAGCTCATAGGGAGGCGAACAGACAAACGAAATAAACGGTATAATTCTTTTTTTTTACCAGTTCACTATGTTTTTATCTCTTTTATACTTTTTCTTTTAATTGTGATGTTAGCAGAGGCGTAAATGCAATATAAGAAAAAATTGAAGTCTTGAAGTGACAAACATTTTTAAATAAATACTAAAACTTAGATTGGATTTTGTAGAATATTTTCGGCATCAAAATGTTTACAAAAAATTGGTTTATTTAGTGATGTCTGCATCTACGAGTATGGAAAGGAATAGAAGACATTCGAATTCCAATTCAATTCTTCGGCACCCAAATTAAGGTTATAGGTATCTCTCCAATAACACGGTCGATAGGTTCCAACATAATTACGTGTTGTACGAAACCGTGTTATAAGAGACTAAGAGCGAATACATTCAATTTTCTTATCCGTGTTAGAGTGAAACCGTACTAAAGTTTACCGTGTTATACGAGAATTTCCGTTATTTTCTTTTCGTGTTAGAACAAAGCCGTGTTGTAGAATACCGTTTTGTAGGATACTATATACTTGTATATAGTTATTCGGCTCCATATATTAAAATACTAACATTAAATACAAAATCAACAGATTTTTAACATCTTAAAGGGCCTCTAATAGATCAAAAAATTGTATAAATGCCAATAATTTGTACTTGGATGACAAATAACTATGTTTTTGGACAAATTTCTAATTATTTTTAATTCTGTAATTAACAATAACGATACTCGATAACTTCAATCTAACTAAAAGAAGTTCATATCTTTTAAAAAAACCAAATGGCAGTCAATCGAAATTAAATTTTCTTAAGGGGGCCAAGTAACCCTAGCCATTACCCTATAGATAATAGTTCATTAGTTCACTCAATCAGATACACACTACACATACATACATATGTACATAATATCGATAGTCTAACGTGCTGTAGCTATAACGCTTGTTATCCAATTCCATTTTAATTATTATCATGAAGGGCCTAAATAGGGTTATAAATTTTGGTTTGTGATTTCACTAATTTCACTAATTCTATTGAATTTTAAAGTCTTAATACTTATGTACAGTACATATATGAATTTACAAAAAAATTTGATGAAACCTGGATGAAAAAAAAATGCAAAAGAAGAAATGGGTGTGAATAAAAACAGAAAATTATTTTCATTTGGAGAGTGGAGGGGGGTAGGGTGAAGAAGCTCCTACTCTGGCAGTCTCACTAGTATGGAACCGCACTGTTGTTCAAATGCTATTATTCTCTATGTTTGTCTAATTAATTGAAAAAGTTCACTACATATTGAATAGTGGCAAGTCGAAGGACCAAAGACTTAAACAAGCGGTCGTAAAATATTTCGATACAAATTTTGAATGTTGATCAAATTTTCATTTTTTCAGTATTAGACTGAAATCAGTGAAATTATTAGTCATATTTTTCATCTTAAATACGCAAATCGAATACCATCCATAATCAATTTGCGACGATAAAATGAATTGAATATTTTTTTTTTTTTTTTTTACATAATCAACCGGTATACATAAACTGGGAGATACAAAAATAATAATTAACGAAAAATTCTATTTAATTAAATAAATATAGTCAGTCAAGTTAATTTCATGAATTTGTTTCGGCTGGTTTTGATAAAACGTAATTTATTTTATAGCTAAAATTCTAACTCAAAGCTCCCGTAATTTATTGCATATTTTTAGCATAAATTACATAAATCTAATATTTATATATTCTTCGTTATTTACTTATATATATACCTATGTATATACATAGGTATAGTTATGTGTAATTGTAGTAGCAACAGTAGATATATTCGAATATTATGTATAGAAAATTATAAGAAATTACTGGATTTTGTTAATTGACAGAAATATCAATAAAATAAGTAAGAACATAAATTACTCAATAATACTTTTATAGGTCAAGGGTCAATTAGGGTACAATAATGAAAATAGTAATAATGTACCATTGTACATTTTTTAATCGAAATTGCTTCTTGGGAAATATTTTGAAGATTTAATTAAATTTGGGTCAATATTTTGTAGGGCGTTTGAATAATGTATTCAACGAATGTCAACTTTTTCATCATTGTCATCGGAAACTTTACTTCGCGAAGGAGCATAGTGCGTTGACGAACACTCTTGCTTTTTCGATGAACTGTGATTTTACTAACCTTCATTTTTCTCGAACTTCGTTACTCTTCAGAAGTTCTTTATTACTAATAGTTTCAGTCCGGCATACTTTAATTATGCGCCGGAAACACTTATTTACTATTGGCCTGACGATTATGATTTCGATATATGTGGACATTTTCCAAGTCTCTTTTCCGTATGGAGCAGTATCGAAAGACGGTTAGTTTTAAAAAATTCGTGAATTGTGTACAGTTGCAAATGTTGTTAAGAGATATGGATGCTTATACAGTACTTTTTGGATTTTAGTTTCTAATTGGCACCTCCATCTTTGGTAGCTTATGATTGATTGCACTTAAAAACAGTCTTAATAAATGACATTATCTCTAAAAATGACAATGCTTAAAAATAGCGTTGAAATTGCGAGCATTTGTAAGGTTTCCATAAAAAGAACACCTTAAGTTCTCCTTTGTTCCACAAAAAGAGCTCGTCATGTCAATTGAGATAAATGTATAAAGAGGGATGTCTAATGGGCCCATCTATAGAAGCCTAAGGAATTTCTAGGGCGCTCGCTCTCTCTCACACTAACTAATTAAAACTGATCTTTTTTATTTGAGTTTATACAGCATCTTCTACAATTAAGTTATGTTATTGTAATTTAACAATTTGTACATAAAATTTTTATTCCTTTTCTGAATTATTTTTCTTAAGAAGGAAAAAAATTGGTTTGGAAATTAAATTTGGATAAGAACAAATATTTTTTAAAATTTCATGATTCTTTATGTTCTAGTCTATGTTGAGGGAAGGTAGTCTGTCTTAGATTCTTAATTATACTCATCACAAACTTTCAACGAATTTTCCAAGGAGAATTCCATGAATTATTGACGGATACAATATTCCTTCAACTGAAGATCATAACTGATATTTCATCTGAACGTAGCCGCATCCACTTATGAATGTGAGTATATTACACGGCATATTATTTGGAAAATGTATATTGTTTTTCACGTCCGACCCAGTTACGTGACAGTGTATTATTTCTCTTTGCTTAGTCATTGGCCATATATCCATATTTTAGCTGAACATGAACCATTCGATTATATTTCCCGTACAAAAGCTATATAAAAGCTTTATGAACGAAGTTATAGCTACTCCATACATGTATAGTACGTGGATTCATGACAAGTTTTAATTATTTTTCTTAAATTATTGACCTTTAATAAGTTAAGAAGAAACAATTTCAGAAAAAAAATCTCCCTTTAATGTTCAATAGAATATATAGAAGACTGAAGTACCATTCAATCTAGTTTTAATTTATCTTCTATATTAACAATATTTCTCGGCTAAGCTTTAAGAATGGTTATTAACCCAGTTTCATTCGTCCCTTTCTAGTCAAATAAATGCCTTTCACAGACAGAATATAAATGAGAATAAAATTCCATTGCTGCTCCCTTTATTGAAACCATTAACTATGGGAGTGAGTTTTGCAGTTTGTTCATCCTGGAATTCGAAAACTTATTATATAGAATTATGCTTTATATAATGTATGTATAATGTACATAATGTATATAATACCTATGAGTATATAGGTAATTTTTACGATTTATACATAAGCTTGATTATATCTCTATGTATAAGTACATAGATCATAGATAGTTGGTTGTTTAATTGAATTAATTTTTCTGCCACTATGATCAAATTATCTCATTCTAATAAATAATAAATTTTCTCTTCATTAAATGGCGCCCAACTCGTATCTAAGCTTTTCTATTTGTTTTGTAGCAAAGTACTAAAAAGGACCCGTTAGTGAAGGGGAAATACATTCTGAAACATGTCCTTCATTCCTTTCTGTTGCCACAAAACGAATCGATCTTACGAATAGTACGATTTTAAAAACGTCGTGGTGGCAATAAAATTATATATAATTTCCAACAAATTTTGGACAATATCAATAACACTTAAAAAATAAGCAGTAAGCGTGTGTAACCAGATTAGCCAAAAAAATTTGCATAATTGTGCTCATAAAGTAATTTTTTACAAGCACACATGTGGCAGGTGAGAAGAAAAATTGACAAAATCTTAATGCAAAGAGACAATAAATAAAAATTTTTAAAGAAAAATTATAATCAATTTATATGACTTTACCTTCAGAAGCACCACCCATATAGAATAAAATAAATCCACCAATATGCAGCAGGCGGCAAGATCACACAGTCCGTTAGCCATTCTCCGGATAAAGGAGAGGACCCTACAAAATGAATTCAAAACAAATGCAGCAACCAAACAAGGCGGAGCTTGACTTTATCATTTTTCTTTGCACAACGATATTTCTACGCAATCGGAAAGTACAGAACGACTATATACGTTTACGTTCATGTAAAGGTCGTAAAATTAAGAAACGGGAATATGATCGAGAAGAACCTGTTGACCAAAAGTTAGTAAGGTGCAGACATTCTTCCGATCAACATCCTAATGTAATGTATAGTTGTGGATTTGTTCGTTATTTTCGGGTAAATTGATTTGTGAAAAATTGAAAGAGTGTCTTCCATTTTTTGTGATCTACAAGTTAAATAAAATAAGTGATCAAAAAAAGTGATCGATATTAATTAGAAAAATAAGATTAACTGAGCAAGATTTGAATGGCGATCTCTACATTAAATATGGCACCCTATTTTGCTGGATATCCTTTTCAAGGTAAGGTTTTTTGTCTTTATGTTTTATTCTAGTACTTACATACATACGAATCTAGCCAATAAAAGCAAATTTAATTAAATTTGAAAAGAATATTGGTAAAATTAATAAACTACTTAAAAAAACTTTATTAAAATTCTAATAAAAAAAATAATAATAATTTGTTATAGTAATTAATTAACTAACCACATATGGTTGACTTGAGTAGAGAATTTTTTTTTTTTATTTTTTTTCAAACAAAGATTAATTGTCAGTTTTTGTGTGTTTCGTTTATTAAACTCCACATGGGTTCTACAATAACTATAGGTATTAAGTCATTCATCTTGAAAATGATTTATTAAGAAATTTTTGATAGCAAAAATTCTTTTTCGATCACCGCTTAACAGCTGATATTAGATGGTCAGAAAAAGAGGCGGTAATGGGTCGGTCAAAATTGTTTGAAATGTGAGATGAATATTTTTATTGCAACCTAAACATCTGAAATAAACTTTAGTAAATACCGACGGTGTTTATTAAATTGTTTGGTGTTAAAGTTGATAAGTTTTTTTTTTTTGTTTTTTTTTCTTTTTGTGAAATTTGATCTCGATAATATTTTACACACTTAATTTCACAACCACAAGTTCATATGGTGGTGGTTTGTTGAGCGTAGGTCTTAATATAATTGATTTGATTGTGTTGAAATTTACTCATTAAATTTTGTTAACTGGAGATGATTAACTATCAGGATTAATATAGGTAAATGTTATTGTAAATATAAACTATAAACTTGTAATTTTGTTTCAATTACTTATATTCTTATTATTTTTAATTAGAAGTAATTATGTAGATGTTATTATATTTTCTAGATTATATTTTTAAAAATAACGGGAAGCCTTTTTAAAAGTTAGTTGTTTTGTAAAATAACATCAAACGATCAAAAACGATCAAAGTTTTATATCTTTCAAATTCTACTTGTTGTATAGCAATAAACGGCAAACAGTTTTAATACTCTATTTATCTTCAATACTGAATCTAGACCCTATTACCTGTAGCGTGTTCCATCAAACCCTGGGATTCCACCAAAAAATTCAGCAGTTCTCCGTAACTAGGGTGGTTTAAAATGACTACTTTGTTGTAGAGGTTTTCGATCCTCCCAATTTGTTTCTAAATCCGAAAACAGTAAGTAACGTATTTTTTGGTTTTTGAAAATTTTGATTGTAAATGGTGCCTATAGAGACCTCAAGTTTCACATGTAATTTGCATGGGGAAAAATCACTTTTCGGGATTTTTTGAATAATTCTTCAGGGTTAGGGAAATTCTTGCATTAAACTTATAGGACTTGTAGTAGACTATATAACAAAGAATTGGATATATAACACATATGGGTTTGATACCTCTCATTTAACCTCATGATGCCCCGAAAACTACCCTTAAATTAAAAAATTGTAATTTGGGGGAATCGAGACTCTTTCGCATGAAAAAAAATGTTTGCCATGTATTTTTGAACCACGTTAATGTTCACATTTTGATTTATCAGTGTCTCAGCCTTGACTCCACGACACTTCATAAACCAAAACCCGACCAAACCATTAATTGATTACCTATTTTTCTTGTGAAGGCATTTCCATCTTGTTTCTATTATGTATTATTAAATTTGGAGGAGCTATTGAAAAAAAATAAAGGATTCCACAATCTTTGGAAAATTTTCTGAAGGTTCTGCGACCAAAATAGTTTGGGTAATTCTGTATTCTAATATCTATTTAATTAGTAATCATTGTAAAAAAAAACGAAAGTAGGTAAGTATTTTTGAGTAATTTCAAATTTCCAACATTTTTTGCCAAATAATTGTTTTTGAGAAAGTTCATAAATTTTGAACATAAAAGAGTTAACCAAAAAAGTGTTAAAAGCTACATAAGTAACTTTAGGGTCGAATAGTGAATGTTGTCACATTTTTTTAATTTTTTCAATATATCCGAAAAAGGTTTTTTTTTAATTAAAATATAAATTAGAATAGTTCTTACCAACAATAAATAGGTACATCTTATACGTCATCGATAAAAAAGTAGTAGGTGCGTCGATGGTCGATCATTGGTAATATTCTAAATTCCCGTCAAAATCTACCTCCGGGTAAATATAATGGGGACTAAATTGGTGAGGAACAAATTTGCACCAGGCACTACACAGCTTATTTCTATAATTTCTAAGGGTAACATTCAAATCGATTATTGAACCAATAAGAAAGAAATACTTGAGATAACATAAAATTGATTGCAACGCCATAACGGTCGGCCGTGGAATATTTTCGTATATTAATGAAATCTTCATTTTTTTTTATTTTCTATCATTTTTGTAATAATAATTTTTTCGCTATTTCGAGTAATGAATGATTTATTATACCAAAGTTACATTACCCTCATCTCCCCTATATCTTGTTCGATTTTTTTTTTAATTCCACGAGAATGACGTTGGTTGTTAATTTTTTTTTCTATGGTGAATATTAAGGGCTTGCTCCGTACTCCGTACCAAAGTTATGCTACGCTCATAAGGGTATACAAAGCGATTGGTATGAATGCTTAAGAACTTCCCTTTGTACATTGCCTTCGTCTAATTTTTTAGGAGCCCTTTTAGAGTATAAATTCAAATCTTTCGTTTAAAACGTGTATTGGTATGAGTACAAGAAAATCTATAAATTTTCATTGACAAATTTTACTTTCCAAAATGTGTGTTCAGTGTTTATTGTCTTCCAGCTTTAGGAACCATATATTATGTGACTCAATCATCAATCATCAATCGTTATTATAATCATCTATACCTCTACCTTCAAGTAGGAATCTAGACAAATAAAATTATGTCACTCAAATAATAACCTCATTAGTTTTTTAGTGATAGGATGTTGGACTGTTTCCAAAATGTTATCACTATGGTGGAATTCAAATCTAGGCACATTTTGGATTCACCTTTCTCTATATTGTCATTAGTTATCACCAACCGTATAGGTAATGCCGTTCTTCTTTATATTACCACATGTATAGCATTATCATTATATCTTTAGATTTAGTTCCATAGTTGTTGTAGATCTAGGACAGTGACATAATTTAATTTATAGGAATAAATACCACATCATGTACATTACGTTATGTGTGGCTTGATGTTTATAGCTCCTGTGCCATTAGGGCTCAGTGTAAGCGACCATTGGGGTTTTAATCCATCATTGGTCTTAAATGGATCAAAAAGAGCATCTCCAAATTTTACTTAAGATTTCACGTTTATTAGTGTATAAGTTTGGCCAAGCTAATACGATTAGTTTTTTTGAGACACCAAAGTAGTTAATTAAACACTTTTATGTATGTATGTGTATAGTTAGTCAATTTAAATAATTTTTTCGGCCTTAAGATGTTATAATCGCTATGTATTCAACCAATTTCGAAATGTCCATATAATTAAAACATTTGGTTTTTTTAATCAATTTGGGTGTTCAATCCATCAGGTTTAAAATATCGTTCTAATATTAATATGTATAAAAAATAAAAAATTCAGTCATTTAAATTGATCCAACATTATACCTATACATACCTACCAATACATACAAAAATGTATTGTATTAACAAACTTTTACATATAAAAATAAGAAAAATTATTTCTTCGCTGACTTAAAAGGGCATAATGTTTCATATGGCATTTTGTATAAAAGATCGTTGAATCGTTTCAGACACCTCGGCGCGGCGGTACCTTTGATCTTGTTAATAATTCCTGTTTTCAACACGGGCATTACACCACCTCACTAGTCATCTTGTCTCGCGCGATCATATACGTTTATATACTATCTCATCAAAATATCATAAAGAAAAGAGATATATTTGAAAAAAAAAAAAAAATAAAATAAAAAATAAAAAACGAAGAAGAAAAATGTTTAAAAATCATATTGTATACGTTAGTAATAAAGGATCGCTTACTATACTATAACTATACATGTATAGTGTATACGATATGTACGATTAGTATACCAAAAGGCACGCAAAGCAGAAAAATGAATATTTAATATTATCTGATCATTCGTTATTCTTCTGCATTTAATTTTTCTTTCATCGCTTAATATAATTTACGCGCTTGTACACGACGTTTAAGAATATGATCGATCGATTTTTCTTGTGCAGGTATTATTGATCATTATCGGTTATGTTATGTTTTTGTAAGATATCGGTTTGTTGTCTGTAATTACATTGGAATATTAAAGTTAATGGGAATGTTATAGTTAACCCATATTTTTTCGATCTGATTTAGTTATCATATTTTTAAAGATAATTTTGATCACATTTTATAGTACTAGTATAGAAAATCCTTTAATATATCAAGAGGCATTTTTTGTGGAATTTTTTTCCACTTTTATAATTGTTAGATTCATGATCTGGAATAGAATTTTCAAATATATTTACATCAATCAACATTGTGTATAATTTCCGTTCATCAGTGGATCCAGACGAAATATTCGAACAGTTTATCTCTTTTCCATATACATATGTACTGTACACATTTATAATAATGACATGACAATGTGGACATGTCTTATTTTAGGGTATTATTATTACCTAAAGAAATCAAAGAATCCGGCATTATAAATTAGAATAAGTCCTCTCCCAATCTACAAATAAGTTCAGTGTAGGAGGAATTATATATGCTTGTCAAAAAGAAATTCTACTAATTTCACAATAAACTTCTTCGACAATAAACTTCTAGATACCTCACAATGAGTTGAAAAAATTAAACTGGTAAAATGAGTGTAAGTTTTGGCAGGACGAAAATCTCAAAATGTTGCATTTGCCATGATCACAAAATCATTTGGCAAATTATTATTAGGTAAACGTAACTTAAGACAGAGTAATTAATTAATTTCTTTGAAAACAAAACAATTTATGAAATTTTACAAAATCCAAATGTAATTAAATGTACGATCATACAATGTACGAAACAATAATGAAACCTTCAAAAAATGTGATCAGCAAAATGATCATTACTCAATTCTGACAAATTCATCACTTCATATTCAAATAAAGCGAGCATAATAAATAATTATACACTTTGTTTGATTCAATTAAGCAATTTTGACATAATAATAAGGAATGTTTCTTTTTCAAAAATACATGTAACATATAATAACCTGAGGTTATTTTGTATTTTAAACAGCATGCGATCACACACGTTGTTTCACATGAATAGGAAGATCGATACTTTTTGTTGTTCTTCTTGTTTTGTTGTTGTTGTTGTTGTTGTTGTTATTATTGTTGTTGATATTTTGAATAGAATTACACTCGATTGGTTTATTTGCCTAAGTTTTTTTGACACAAAGGTAATTGGTATTAAATTTCGGTTTTCGGCTTCTGAATTCAAAATAAAAGTAACGTAACAAAAAAATTGGTTTTTTTTTGTGTTTATTGACCATTAGGCTTATATCGGTAGTTCTGAGCTTTCGAATAAATTTGTTTTAACACAACAATCAATGTTAAGTATTAATAAGATGTTTGCTCATTCATATACCTATACCTAGTTGGTTTAAGCAAAGAAATATTTTTTTAAGTCAAACTACAATGTTTTTTTTTTTTCAAAATTAATGCCACTGATATTCATTTTGAATTTTAAATGCGATTACCTTGTATATAAATATTCTTCATCAAAAGTGATACATAATTTTATTATGTCATTTTTCATTTCATTTTTAATATCATTTTTCATTTCTGTATCATGCACTCCATTTTCGCTTTAATGAAGCTTCTGTGAAGGGTTGGGTGAAATATTGAATTAATTGATTTCTATTTAGAGCAAGAAAATTGGAAAAATGCTGGGGAATAAATTCTTTACTATCTAAATTGTGGATTCCTACCGAATTTAATTTACACAAATTTTACTCTTAAAGCCTTTAACTGACGGCAACAGTAGAACTGAATTCATCTTGTGGTTTATTTAAGTTTTCAGAGTTCTCAAATGCTAAATCACAAAACTTGTCTGTTAAACTGTCAAGTGATCTGTACAATGATAATAGTGATAGTCTGATAGTGATAGTGACACCGATTAAAATTATGACATTCTTATAGTTTTTGTTCTCCTCTTTATTACATTATTTAACTTTTAGTCTACAACGATATAATCCTAAAGTTGTATCTTAACTTAATGGAATGGACTTGACTTTATCTCTGATTAACACAAATTTTTTGTTCTTGAAAAACTTCTTTTTTCTTGTTTTCAACTCAAAATCAACTCCCTCAGAACTTATCTTTCTTTCCTTAATCATTCAAAAAAATTTAATCCCTTCTAATTTTAAACATTTTTAATTGGTTTACGCTAGCATGAATCTATTGTCTATTGCCAAATGTCTCCCTTATTCAATTTTAGTCCTGATGGAATACGTATATGTATATATGGACAAAGAGATTGCGATTATTATTTCAGGATTGAGGAAAATATTTAGCTGTGAAAGATAAAAATATTTGATTTATAACGAGGCAGTTGTTACAGACTGTTGTGACATGTAAACAATAATATACAAAATTTAATTATAAACAACTTTATTTAACGTTCGTAATCATTATACTAAGACCAATTTCAAGTTTGTGGGAAGTGGGATTATTTTATCAATTTTATCAATGAGAAATTCTTAAATTGTTATAATAATGAAAAAAATTAAATTAATTTTTAAACATTTTTCAATGATTTTTAATTCATCTAATTTAAAATTTGAGAAGAAAAAAAACAATAATACTCAACAAATAAACCATCTATATATTACCGGCCCCTATATGCTGTATTATTAATCTATTATTAGGCCAAAACACAATGACCCAAAATGTCTGCTTTTCATTATTTAATAAATTTTAAACTAAATGACCAGTACAAGCCCTTTTCAATCCCATTAGCCTATTCATCGGCGATAAATGGAGTTTCCATTCTCCAAAAATACAAAATGAACCTTCATATCCATTACCATTTACGGACAGTGAGAATCAATTCCACTTCATTTCATTTCGCCCATGACACAACAATATGACACCAAAAAAAAAAGAGATAAAATACTTTTACAATACATGCACACATTTATTTAACTACATACATACATAACTATATACATATTATATATAGATTTGCGGCATTTTTGAACCTTAAATGGACCACCCTCCGATATATTTTCCAATGGATAATGAAATGGACAAAACAAGAAAAAGATACTCAAAAGATAAAAAAACCATAGAACTGTAGGTATATCGATGGGATAGATATAATAAGCCAACCGACAATTGATCGAATCTTTCACCGATTGATTCTTTTGTTGATACATCAATTTGACTTAAAACTGTTGACAGCCGGGGTTCACAAGTTAAGTGCACTATTTAAGTGATTTTGCTTTGACCAATGGTCAATGCTTGCATACATGCATATATACATACCTATTCATATGTACATTACATACATACATACATAATTAAAATGGAATCTTATATAGTTTAATGATAGAACTTAGAGATTCATAAAAAAAAAAAATCTTTTCCCATAGGCCAAGGACGAATGAATCAACTTGGTGGAGTGTTTATCAATGGTCGTCCACTTCCAAATCATATACGACGCAAAATTATCGAAATGGCAGCAGCGAACGTAAGGCCATGTCAGATATCAAGAGCACTTCGTGTATCGCACGGATGTGTGTCGAAAATATTAAATCGTTATCAGGAAACGGGATCAATTCGACCGGGTGTAATTGGTGGCTCTAAACCTCGGGTAGCTACGCCAGAAATTGAAAAGAAAATCGAAGAGTTGAAAAAACTTCAACCGGGAATGTTTAGCTATGAGATTAAAGCTGAACTTATTAAAGAGGGAATTTGTGATAAAAATACGGCTCCATCAGTCAGTTCAATTAGTAGACTTTTACGTGGTGGCCGGCGAGATGATGGAACTGGAAGGAATCATTCAATAAATGGTATTCTTGGTATGTACGTCTTAAATATCTATTTTTTGTTGTTGTTGTTGTTGTTGTTGATTTTAGACTACTTTATAGCAACACAAATTAACGTCGCAATTTTATTACCAGGTAATTCATCTTGTGACGATAGTGACACTGAATCCGAACCAGGATTTGCATTAAAACGTAAACAACGTCGTTCAC
This sequence comes from Platyura marginata, assembly GCA_026745375.1. Taxonomy (NCBI): domain Eukaryota; kingdom Metazoa; phylum Arthropoda; class Insecta; order Diptera; family Keroplatidae; genus Platyura; species Platyura marginata. Next base: position 81,541 of record JANSTT010022481.1, on the reverse strand, counting down.
GGACAACATTTAGCGGCGATCAATTGGAGGCATTAGAAGTGGCATTTGCTCGTACTCATTATCCGGATGTGTATGTACGCGAAGAATTAGCACAAAAAACAAAATTAACAGAAGCCCGTGTTCAAGTGTGGTTTTCGAATCGACGGGCTCGTCTGCGAAAACAACAAAATGCCCATCAACTATCGGCCTTCAATGCTAGCCTTTCAACAATGCCATCCGGTTTTTCAACACAATTTTCCCATACCAATGCACCAGAACCAATGTCTAGTTATTCAACAACAATGCAACCATGGACTCAATCAAGTTACCAACTAAATAACAGCCAAACAAATATCCACAATCAATCGGGATTTCATCATTTGTCATCGGGAATGCATCATCCAAATAGTGCAGCTTCACTGAGTCCTCCATCAAGTACTATGAGCTCATTGTCAATGAGTCCTGTACAGGCTCAGCAGCATGCAACCGCAATAACACCAACTAGTTCATCGGCCATAGTAAATGAATTAGGTCATTACAATTACACTTCCCTGTTAGAAAATCAACCGTCTAATTTGGGATTATCCTCCACAAGTCAATCGTATGCGCCGTATAGTAATAGTGACAATAATCAATGGCGCACCCATACACAAACAAAATCAACAGAATGGGATACGTATAGGTGAGAAAATATTTTTCAAAATTAACAAATAAAAGAAAAAAACGGAAAAGGAATCCTTGAGAAAAGTTATACTTTAATTGATTTTTTAAACAATAGAGCCGAACAACCCTACAATATCTTTCCATTTAAAGACTTTTTTTCAATACCATTTTTTTTTTTAAATCAATTAGTCTTTTATGCCCTTTTTAGATTATATTCCTCTGTCAATTTGCATGTTATTGGTTTTTTTTTGTCCTAGGGAAAAAGTCTGTACGAGTACGTACAGTATAAAAAGAAGACTTAAAGGATGGTATGTTGTTGGGAATAATTAATTATAACTTTAAAAAAAGGCCATACATTTTAATAACATTCAAATACATAATTAATTAGATCTAATAATTAATTAAGCACTTGATGCTGTTAAATAACAATACATACATAATGTATGTATATATGTATGTATTAGGTGCATTAATTAAACATTAATGCAACGGTGTATAAAATTCGTTGTTTCCATGATAATACTTTCATACATAGTGATAATAATTAACTACACTCAGAATAAAAAATAGTTAGATCAACTATAAAACCTATTGACAGCTAATTACGAACAAGTAAACTTTAACTACAAAATATAATTAAATCAACTAAACTAGTGCAAAAAATTTATTCTTGAATAAAAAACAAATTTAGTAATATTTATTTCATCTCATTTAATTTAACTAAAAAGTAGTTAAAAAAATAATTTAGTATGTTGTTCGGGAGGCAAATCCTTAAATCCTTTAAGTTTTTACTAAAAATTAATGAATAATTTAAAATTGCAATTAACTACTATACTTTATGTATAGTTTGTATTTCTATTTTATAATTATTTGTTTTTTTTTAAATATTAACTATATACAGATAGTAAAATTATTTATTAGTTAGTAAAAATATAGTTAATTTCATTATTTTTAGAATCAAAATCAACTACGAAAATAGTAACTTTTTTATTATATTTTTCGCTGAGTGTAAGCTCTCGTTTGGCAATAGTAATAGTGGCTTGTTATTTCTAAGTGCATAGATTTGTTTGCGGCCGAAAGATTCACAGTCAGTCTTATTTCATAGTGGAATTTGGATCTTCCATATCTACTAGAAAGTATGAAAGGCGCTTTGTCTCTTTCACTAAAAAGTGAATTAGTTCTAGTTGTCCTATCAGGGAATTTAGGAAGTATACAAAAATGTACATTACTACTTATCATTAGTGGCTTTACATTTATAAAAAAAACTCATGTCATTTTTTTTAAGAAGTGGCACAATTTTGACATTTTTGACATTAAAGTTATGGTTTTGAATTGGTTTTTATTATTTTAATTTTCCAATATTTTTTGCCAAATTATTTTTAATTAGAGAATTATTTAACCCTTTAGGCCCATACATTTAAAAGGTTATCCAAAAATATTAAAAAAGCTGCTCATTATTCTCTAAATTAAAAAAAGGCATTAATGCAGTAAAAACATAAATAATGTCTCTCTGAAGAAATTTAGTTTAAAATGTACCTTTAAGGGTTAACTTTTTCCACGCATATTCACTTTCGATTGAATTGACAACTGAATTAAATATCCGAAAAAAGCGTCACGAGTACTAATTAAAAATATTTTCCATTTAATTTCAGTTCATTTTTCGGTGGCAATATAAATCCATATGGAAATCCTACAACTGGCAGTGAAGGTAAATCCGGATATCCGTACATTGGACAATTGGGCGGATTAGAAATGAGTCGTGTACATTGATTGTAAATAGTAACTAGAACATAAAGTAAAATTAGAATTTTTTAATAAAAATTGTTTCCTATTGCATTGTGTACATATAAATTTATAAGTAATTTTCTCTAAATGTGATTTCGATATGACTGATAATCAAACAAATAATGTAGGTCTTATCTATACCTAACTGTCTATACCTACTATTACATAAATACTACCTAATATATTGTGCCAAAAAAAAAAAAAAAACAAAAAAACAAAAACTAATCTTTTTTTTACTATATACAATCAATCATCACAAATTTCCTTAATAAAAATCACATTTTACAAAAATTCCTATCTCTTTGTTACTGTTTAATAATACGTTGCTCAAAAAGCTTTGTCTTCTAGTGATTGAACTTAAAAAGTAACCTTTAAACGAATGTTGTTTGATTTGGGTTAAGCTTATCGCTCCAGTATATGTTGTTACATCAATCATAAAAAAATATATGTATGAAAAATCAGTGAAGCTTAAAATATCATTTTTATAGAAAAATATAGAAAAATATAGAAAAATATAGAAAAACTGTTGAAGTTGCTCAACAGTCTGGACATAAGCGACAGGAATTTCCAATATTTATATAAATATTATAGAGTAGAGGTATTATAAAAGATGATGAGTTACCTTTTTTTGTTCTGTATCTATCCTATCTCTATTATGTTCATTTTTTAAATTTAATTTAATATTTATTAATCATAAATTGTATATGTTTTTGTGATACATACATACATACATACATACATACATACAACATTTACATAGTGCATACAAATGTATTTAGTATTATTTAAAAATAGCCTTATGTGTAGTTATAGCTCAAATAAATTTGTTATGAAATTGAATTGATTTTTTCTTCCGTCTATAAGTACAGTAGAACCTCGTTAATCCAAACTAATTAAGGCTCTAGGTAGTTCGGAGTAATGAAAGTACTGATTCAAATAAGTTACCTGTAAAAAATGATTCAAATATTCATTTGTAGGCATTCACATTGATTTGGTTCTTTTTCGACATTAAACTTTAGGACAAATTTTCGTAGGTCACCTTTTTTTCCCTAATGTCTGAAACAGTCTTTTTGTCGAGTTTTTCTATCACACATAGTTTATCATGAAGAGAAAGAGGTTCTTGCTTACGTTTTTTTTGCCCTTAGTAAGCTTGGTAAATAATATTACTGCACCGTATCACTTAACACTCAAATCACAATACTGGTGTCCCTCCTATAACACGGTAGATAGGTTCCGACATGATTGTACAAAATCGTGTTATACAAGAGCAAGTACATATATTTTCTTATCGTTTTTGAGTAAAATCGTGCTATAAGTTACCGTGTTATATGAGAATTTCTACAATTTTCTTTTCGTGTTAGAGTAAAACCGTGTTGAAGGAGAAATACCTAATAATTAATATTACTATTTAACACTAGATGTACAGCGCAGAGATCGACTGATTAAGAGAGAAGTAAATTGCACGTACTCCATCACAAAATCAAGACGCATTCTCTCACAAAAACAAAAGAAGCACGATAAATGTGTAGTTTGCAAGAGTTTCGTACCTGCAATTTAGCTTTTTAATCGCGTTTCTTGCATTTTTATCCTTTCTTATTGTTAGCGAAGACCGGATGAATGAGGTTCTACTGTATTTAGCTTTTGAATTGCAACCTTGGAAATTATGGGTATATTAAAGTTTCTTAGAAAAGTTTATAGAATTGTATGATGATGACAACCCCATTTACGCTTCTGTGGATGGAAATTGAAAAAAAAACTAAGTCCTTATTATAACTACGATTATATGATTATATATAAGAAATTTTTAAAAGGAAAGGATCCTTACGTTTCCCTTTCTCTATTCTTCAAATATTTTGATATGTAAGAAGATAACTTTTATTTCTGTTGAATATTGATCTCGTACCAAAAGATTTCTCTGAGCGGAGAAAATTAATTAGATTATATAAAGAAATACTTGACCCCATATTCCTAAGACTTCTAATAATACACAAAAAGCCTCCATCGCATTCTGTTCGTTGCCAAAGTTATAACATTCATCCATTCTTTTCCTTCTTCATTAGGTTCGGCAGTTACGGTGCGTCGCCACGTTTTTCTTTGACGTCCTCTTCAGCGAACACTTTGGGGATTCCACTATAGTGCTTCGCGTACAATGTCGTCCGTAGGTTTCCGAAGTGTATGTCCGATCCAGTTTCCTTTTTTTCGACGAATCTGAGTATAAATCTGTCTCGATTAAGACAGTTGTCAATTTACCGTACCTACTGTCTTCATTTTACTGTCTAATGTAAACGCCAGGTAATACTCATCGTAAATTTTTTTTTTCAACACCATTGTCTTTCTTGTGAAATACTAAATAAGTAGAAATATGTTAGTCTGTCTGCCTATCTATGATCACGATTCTGGGTAAACTGCCGAAGCTAGAAAGCTGAAATTTTGACAATTTATTTAGTAGTCCTACAGTAAGATTGCTATTGTTTTTGGAGCAAATCAGTGATACAGTGTGCACATAATTTTAGATATTATAGAAAGTACAAAGATGAAGAATTCCTTCATAGACCAAGAAGTTCCACGACATACCGTTATGGCGCTGAAATCAATTTTATGTTAATATACCTAAATATTTGCTGTACAGAGAAAATAGACACGGACAAAGTCGTCGATAATAAACAAGTACTCGTACGGCGTAGCCAATTATTCCTTCTTTACTGGTTTTTACTAGAACCAAGAGCTGTTGTTAAAATTGTTGTTGTTTGTATCCATTCTTGAAAATCTATTCAACAAATTTTTAACGTTTTTATGATTCTATATTTTTATCTTCTTTCCGATCCATACCCTACTACCGAACATTTATACAAAAACAAAATTTATAAGTAGCAAAAATATGTGCAGTTAATTGTTTTATGTTTTTACTGTAGCCCAGCACGTTACCGAATTGTTCGAAATGACACCATAAGTTAGGGTTCTCAAAAAATTTATATTTACATTTTTACGATTTTTTCGGGATCAATTCATGACTTTTTAAAGAAATGTATTTGTCCTTGATTAGTTTTGGATACGCTTCGTACATTGAAACGGAACGATAATGGCACATAATATGGTTAAATCGTAGAACAGGATGGATATTTATTTGTTTATTGGACCCCCATGATTATTTTATGATCTTTTGCACAGAAAGATCACATTTTTTTTTTTTTTTTTTTTTTTCATTTTATTGAGGAGAAAAAAGGATAATCGTCTTGTTAACAAGATTTTCGTAAAAATATTTATGTATTTAAAGCCAAATCTAAGATATTTGTTTATGAAAAATAGAAAAGGATTAGTTTGTGGGATTACGTTTTAAATATAATTTAAATCAAATGGCCATTTTCGGCTCGATTGTTGTATAATCTACAACAGGTAGCGCAACATTAAATTTTATGTTTTTTTTTTGTTGTTGTGATTAATTACATAGCTACAAATCATAGTTTATGGACTTAATATTCATTTAAACGTTTTCCCACATTTTGACTTTTATGGATTTTGATCCATCAATCATTTTTTTTTGTTCTTTTGGATTATTTATGATATTTAAGTTCGGCGTATTAATCTAGAAATGTTTATTCAATGTTATTATTACATAGTTTCAAAAGGTTTGCTATCTTTTCAAAAATTGCTTTTTAAAAGTTTTTTTTAGACCAATCAGTAGAGTGAAGCATAAGTAAATGTAATATTTTTGAAAAATACAATTATTTAACTATTGCAAACAGGATATCAACAGAAATTACAGGAGGAGTTTTTGAAGAAACTTAATTCAATTCAATTTCGGGTAATATTGCTCAAACTTTTACTCTTAAGTGCGTAACAGTTTTTTTCGTATGTACAAATATGATCAAAACAAAATTGCCTAAAAATGGCTCCTAAGTATGAATGATTCACGTAAATTATTACAAACAATATGAACAATATGTAAAAAAACAACTTATTTCATCACAATTGTATACAATAGTACCGTAGAGTGCGCAATAGAATACCTTCCTAAATAGTGTATCTTAGATTAGATTAGATTAGAATTGAGGTTGGTCCATTTAGTCCCGGAGCACCGCGATCTTTGTAGATCTATTGTACTGTACCTCTGGTTTACACTCCTCCTATAATGGTATTGATCCTATTTAGGAATTTAATTAGCCCATTTTGGAGGTTTGTAGTGATTTCCCTCGGTGAGGGAAAGGCTGATCCTAGATATTGAAGTCTGCTGCGGGCTAGTGCTTCACATTCACATAGGATGTGTTCCGCAGTCTCTTCTTCAATATGGCACAGTCTACATGTGTCGTCTGTGGTGATTCGTAGTCTATGTAGGTGTTTGTTAAGCCTGCAATGGCCAGTGAGGAATCCTGTTACTAGGCGAATTTGGTTTCTGTTCAAGTTGAGAATTTTATTCGTCAATTTGAGTAGTTAGGGAGAAATTTAGTGTACCTTAGTATACTATTTAAATTCGTAAATCAGGACTTAAAAGTAAGATTTTCCATATAGTGTACCATGGTATTATAATCGGCACTGTATGGTACTATAAAAATAAATTTTCTCTTTTAACTACCATGGCACATTACTTTTTAGTATAAAATATAGTAAATTTACTACATTTATGGTATAATATTTATGATAATTGATAACTATACTTAAATTACTAGATTCGTAGTGAAGTTACGACAGAGCCTATACTCTATACTACCAAATGTGGAATAAAATTATTTTTAATATAGTGTTTTTCAGTTAGCCAAAGTACCACAAACTGTGTTGATTTTACCTTGATTTATAGTTAAAATTACAATTTTTTTCTCTGCGTGCACGCGGTAAACACCTTCCTCTGAACCCAGCTTTAGTTATTACATTTATATAATCAGATGCAGTTTTATTTCATCCATCCAACGTTTGATTTCATGGATTTGTTGTAGTTTATCAGGAGGAGAACTACTGACAAACCTCTTTCAGCGTTGCTTAAAGCAAGGTTCTTTCTAGACAACCATATTTAATATAACGATTTGTTCTGAATTTTAACTAAAAGCGGGCCGATGATTGTGGTTTTGGTCTGAGCGGAACGGAGGGTGGTAGGATGCATAGGGGTGAAAATTACTAATTAATAGTTATGATTAAATTTAAAATACTAAATTCTGGCTATGTATACGTTGTAACTACATATAAATAAAGTTAGCTCATTTCCGAAAATATAAATTTTTTTTTTAATTTTATCATCAGCACTTAAATTAACGACCTAGAGTTCAGATCGAAATGAATTGAAAAGCATTATTATATTATCATAAGAAAATTCATTTAAAAAGATCATGCTAATCTTCTTATACACATTTACATACATATATACAATACATACATATACTTACAGTATAAGTAATGTATGGCAATGTCGAGAATGTGACTCTGCATTTTAGATCTATGTCGGCTTCAAGTGTCAGTTTGTTAACAAAACAAAAAAAAAAATCTTAATCCAGTTACATGCATTTATCTCTCTGTTGGCATTTTGGTTTTTTTTTTTTAATGAGATTTAAGCTATTTTTTTAATAATTTTTTTTTGCAGTACGTGTAGGTAGATGTATTATCCATCCATGTCTACATACATATACAATATATTCATACATACCAAAGTATAAAGTGCATTCATTAGGTATGTGCCCAGGCTCATCTTTGTATTATAATATGGTAAGCTTGACACATTTGTTGTTAATACTAAGATGTAAACGAGAGGCTTATTCCATAAGCTAAAATTGATTTTGATTTTCTTTTGTTGTTATCCATAGTGTAATGGTGTTTTTTTAATATTTTGTCACTTCATACATTTTAATCTTAATAATTTGATAATCTTAGGCTATACAAAATATTTGGGTATACATACATATAAGATTACCTTTAGGCTAGGATAAAATGAAATTCCAGACATTACTTGAAACATTATTTTAACTTTGCAAAATATTTTTGTTTGGAACGAACCAAAAAAAGAAAGAAAAAAAAGAAGAAAAAAGTCTATTATTTATTTGTTTACAAAGTCAACGATTTTGAAATGAGAAATAACTTTGTAACTTTTTGTAATAATAAAGATTAAAAAGGATACGTTTTCCGTTTTTGGAATTATGCAGACGAAATGTTCAGCTAACTACATATAAAAGGATTGTTAATTAAGTTATTTATGGAAATTGAATCTAAAAATATTGAAAAAAGCTCCAATTGTTCAAGTTCAACATTTTTAAATATTCCAGAATCCAAATTACATATGTTCAAATTAATAAATCTAGCTTTGTGATAAAAAAAATGCTTATTAAGCTGTAACTTTTTGTGAAATATAAAAAAAACAGCTCCTTCCAAATTCCTTTTGATTATAACTTCTGGACTAGGGCGTTTTAGGATGATCAAATTCGAAATCATTGATCTGTCTTTAAATTTATCTACTTTTTTTAGTGTAGGTATTAATTAAAACGAACGATTTTATAAAATATTTACAAATTTTTACTAAGAAGCGCCTGAATTATTATTCTATTTTATATACATACCCAAAGTTAATAATTTGCCTAAAAAAATTTCCCCTCATTGGAGCGCATAATTTTAAATTTTAGTCTTAGCCGAATTCGAACAATTGCTACAAATATTCAAATATTTTTAAAATTTTCCATCTCAGTCATGTGTTGTTATTATACCAAAAAATATGTTCTTTTTCGTTTTAAGTATTTTTCCGTCTTATAAAAAATATACATAAACATATAACTATGTACATATGTCCAGTCCAGTCCAGTCCACATACAACATAAGATTTAATAAAGTCAGAATTAATTAAAATGGCGATATATCATGTATTTTGTTTTTTTTACAGGCCATTTTGAATCGAGACGCCATATTTTTAAAATGGCTTCACAATAAATAATTACACATGTTGTGTCTTCTTGAACCATATTCTATTATCTATTAGTTTCTGCAATAAAAACAGGATTTGACAGTATTTCCGCGATTTTTCTAATACATTGGCAACCAGAAATTCGAACTTAGAAAATAATCGATGTAGGATAAATTTTCATATTTTAAGAGTTCCTTAATTATCTGTTAATTGAAATTCATATTCTAAATGTAAATCATGATCTAAATAAATAAAAAAAAAAAAACTAACTCTAAATTATAAAATATTATTATTATTACCAATAAACAATCATTACAAGCAGGTACTTATATATGTACAGTACATACTATGTAGTTATGTATATGCATGTAAATATATGGACGAGTGTATATACGCAAAACAAAATTCACTGCAGCATGTGCGGTTTCACTCCTGATTGAAACGAATGAAACGGCAAACTTCTCAATTGCAAGGAAAATTAAACTAAAGATAGAAATTTACATAGCATGTATGTAATCAAATTATCTAGCCTTTAGTTATGAACAGTGCCGCTCAAATCAGCAATAACGCAGATATACCTATAGGAAACGATTATATTTATTTGTGCGATGAATTGTAATCAATACGAATTTCAGTTGATTTTAAGCTATTATTTATTATATAAGTTGCACGAGACGAGGTAGTAAGATATGAATGTATGTATATCTTAGCAGGTATTGTTTCTCAGAATGTACATACATATATATGTATATGATTTACATTAATCTAAAAAATCATCATTTTGATTAAGATTTAATTAGGTTATTTAATAAAACACCTTCTTTACTCACTTTAGGTAGGTATACCTACTTGTTAGTAATAAAAAACGTTTCAGAATCCATTTTCAAAATACAAACAGTAACGTTGTTAAAACAAAAGCCAATTGAAAAATTATTGTTAATTAAAAAGTTATAATTAAATCTTTAAGCGAGTCAATATTAATAGACAGCAATGATTGCACAAATATTTTCAGATAATTATAATTGAGTAAAATATAGAGTAAACAAACCATGATCAAATAAATAATTAGTAAAAGATAACGCCTTAATCATCCTTTCAGTAGCGAAACAAAGTTACCCACAAAAAGTGATTCGAAATTTTTACATATCTTTTCGGTCTAAAACTATAGGCACAATACAACGCAGTTCCGTTCTGTTCAGTCCCTTTCCGTTCCATTCAAATTTACCATTTAGTCACAATGACAACAGAACGACAATGCCAAATTAATAACAGTAAAAGAATACAAAAACAACGTCCTGTAAATGGTCTCCAAACTACAGCCCGCGAGCACCACCAATTCGGCCCACGGTAGTTTATTTTGAAGACATTTTATTTAACGACCAATTAAGAAACACAATAACTGACATAGATTTGAAATTGGTATATATGAACAAATTTATGCGGGTATCTCCGCCTCAATGACACTTGCCCGTGAATAACAACTGAAATTGCGAACGAACCGGAGTCCACCCCCACACTTTGCAACATAGATGAACGTGATTCAAAACTATAATATGTTGATATGGTGAGCTAGCTATGTCTTGGCCCTTGAGACTTAGTGGCCCTTAAGCTAAAAAATTTGAAGACCCCTGGTTTAAAACGTTTATTTTCACTGATTAGATATTTTGTCAAATCGAACAAAACGTATCACTACACAGTTTTGACAGTTAAATTGAGGTTAAGTGTTACGCTCCATTCGGTTCAATTTTAATTTTTGCAAAATCTCGTCGTACCGTTCATTATTAGTTATTACTCAATAATTAAAAACGGGACGGAAAGGAACGATGCGTTGCATTGTGCCTATAGCTTAATTGTAAATGAAACCAAAAAAGTTAACGAAGTTTATTCAGTTGGAAGGCTATTGTAGAATTTTCTAGAAATAGTCTTCAGTCCTTTTGTTCTTCTATTAGAATAGGCTAAATCACTTCTAAGGATATTACTAAATCGATAGTAGAATAGGGATCAAGTTAAAATTCCTTAGAATTACCATATTTGACATAATAAGATTATTTTCTATCAAACTTTAACCTATTGAACCTTTTTACCAACATTCGAACAATATTTGACAAACATTGAACCTTGCACCCTCAATTCCGATAAGATAAATCATTGCCTAATAAAAATGTAAAAATCAATTTTTAACTGAAGGCAAAGGACTTGTTCTAAAATACCAACTACAAAATCGTCGCTGTAGGTACATTAATACATACCTACAATATTTGGCGTGATAAATGTACTAAGGACAAGTGAAATCATTCAAAGCATAAAGAAGGACCTATTATTAGGTCGAAAAAAGTAACAATGCACAGGTGCCAAAAAGTCATGTTCTGTATCAATATCAATAGAAAAAACTAAAAAATGCCGAAAGCTATTCAACTGTAAGTTTTTTTTTATTCTCATTTTTTCTTTCTTTTTTTTTTTTTGACTTGGTAGAATAGTGTTGAGCTGCCTTTTAATATGTTGAATGATGAATGCGGCCACCCTGAAATTCTTAAATATAACAAACACCTTAGAAGTATTATTAGTCTTGTCTCAAAGGTATTCATTCGGGTGTATTAATAGTGTAGTTTTATCAATTTAATTGAGGTATTATCAAGAGATGATTTGCATTTTGCAACAATTTTTTTTTCTTCCCTCGCCTATCTAAAATATATCCGCGCAAAGAAGATGATGATAAAGCGTTTTTGTATATTTATGTATATATAGGTACATTATACTTGAGCTGCACGTCTTAGAACAGCTAATAACATTGCATTACGTTGTAATTTTATAAAACTGTTGATTTTAATATGTTATTGTTGGAATTTGAACAAAAAGTTTATAAGAATTTGTACTTTGTGCCTTGCAACGCAATAATTTTTAATGCCATATTGTTGATGGAAGGGAATTCCTATCGGATTTATTCTCCAACAAAAATTAATCAATACACCTCTGATTTAATTACTATCAAATTATGATGTTGGTGTAATTAATAACTTGAGCCCATTGATTCAAACTATACGAGGGTACACTCGTTTTCAGTTTTCAGCTTTAACATGAAGATGGCGTTAATCGTCAAAATCATTCTGGTACTACAATTACTACAATCGTATATCCTTTAAAAAAATTCCAGCGACTTTAAACGCGCACTTGTTATTTGTGTTGCTCGATGTTTTTGTAAAAATGAAAAACTAATGAAATATCGTGTCGTGATGAAATTATAGCATTTGAAAGACAATACGTCTGCGTAAATTAAAGTAAAATTGAACACTGCTTTTAATTTGCGCAGGCGTATTACAGAGTAAAGAAAAAAGTTAATTTAAACCCAATTCTGTTTTTATACGGTAGATACGTTGCAGAAAAAACCGTGTAAAAGAATAAATGGAGTACATATAAAAATAGGAAATTGGCTCCATATCCTTAAGACCTAAAAATAAAAGGATTTATACAAAAAAACTTTAGAGATTTAATGCTCTCGATAGTTTGATACATTTCCTCAAAATTTAAATTTAATCGTGCTATTTCGAATAAAATCCTGTAAAAACGGAATTGGATGTATTTTTCTAGACAGTGTTATTTAAAAACCTTGTAAAAAAAGACCGTGTAAAAATAGAATTGATTGTCTTCAATCCTTTTTACGTTAAAGAATTTATTTATTGAAAAGTCCCTATATGATAATTATAACCAGTAAAGAAGGAATAATTGGCTATGCCGATTATAATATACCCGTATGAGTAATTGTTTATTATCAACAACTTTTTCCGTGTCTATTTTGTTTGTAGTAAAATTAAATACAAATGATTAAAAACCCTTTAAATTACATACAATTGATTGCAGCACCATAACGGTAAGTTGTGAAACATTTTGGTCTATTGATGGAATCTTTATTTTTATATTCTCTATCATTTTTGTCTTATTTATTTTTGCCGTAATCCAAATATTTTTTAAGTAAATGATTAAAAACCCTAGAAATAACATAAAATTGATTGCAGCGCCATAACGGTAGGTTATGAAACTTTTTGGTCTATGAATGAAATCTTCATTTTTATATTCTCTATAATTGTTGTCATATTCATTTTATCTACATTCTGATTATCTTTCGAATAAATGAATATTAAAATTAGGTGTACACTGTACCACAGCCTCTCCTATACCTTGTCCGATTTGCTCGAAAAACAATAGAGATCTTACTCTAGGACTACAAAATAAACTCTCAACAGTTCATCTTTCCAGCTTCAGCTGTTTACCTAGAATCTTGATCACAGACAGACGGACGGACGGAAGGACATGCATAATTCGACAGAATTTCTTGAGAAAGACAATGGTGTTACAATTTTTTTTCTACGATAAGTATTAAGGGACGTTACAAACTCCGTACCAAAGTTGTAATATCCTTGATGAACATCATACGGGTATAAAAATAATAATAAACAACAATAATAGAGAGCTTTTCAATCATAGTTCTATCTGTTAATTTATTCAAATCGTAAAAACATAATAACATGATTTTTAACAAATCACTCAATAATTAATCAGTTTGTGTTGGGTACCTACACCTCTACGCAATATAATCAAAAATTATTCACGTCTTATTTAGACCAAATGACTTCTTAATTAGCCGATAAAAATCAACCAAGAAAATTGCTTAAAATTACAATTCAAATATTTGCTCACAGTGTCTATAAGTAAATTTAACACTTTAGACCGAGACAGAAAACCATAGCAAAGTTTGGAAAAAAAAACTAGTCATAGAGTGATGCTAATAAACCATTTCATAATTTTTTGTTTTTTTTTTTTTATAAAGTGCGTTACTTATCGCATAATTTTACCGAAGAAAATAAGATTCGTTACTAATTGAACAGTTTTTGCGTTCCTTTCGATATGGATAGGGTAGACATTTAACTATTCAAATGTATATATAGAAGTTAGTCACGGAATCTAGTTCCAGTTTCGGTTATTGAAGTCGATGAATTGCTCTTTTTCACGATTTGTTAGGTTTTTAGGTCAAATATGGCGGAGAATTGAGACATTGTAATATATGAAACAAAATGATATTAAATAAAAAGGATACAAGGATATATTATTAAGGGATGGGTTGATTGATGTCACCAAGTCACCATATAGTTTATACGAGTGAATTGCTAAAGATGCTTCTTATTTTTGATGAAGCACGTATAGAAATCGGTTAAATCGAATTTATTAGAATGAAACAGAGGCGTTTGATTTTTTTTCCATTTTTAGAGAATTATTTTGCCATTATTGGTATTGTTATTGTGAAATTGTAGATTTACTTAGCCCTTAATCTTAATTGATTGATTTATTTAAGAAAATAAAAGCTAAAAAAAAAGAATTCAAAAACCGGCCAAGAGAAGGCAGTTCCAACAAATAAAACCGAAAGAAAACCGCTATTTTTTATAGTAAATTTAATAAAAATAGTAAAAATAATTTCTGTCCTCTCCACTTTCAAAAATTAGACATTTAATGAGCACATGAGTAAGTAACTGGAAGCAGTAGAATTTAAATTTAATACTTAGAATAACAACATATAACCTTTAATTTGTACCGGTTGTGACGAAGTTTCTAACCATCTTTCCGATGTCCTAGAAATCTGACATTTTCAACATAGCTTAGTCTCTCGTGACCTATTAATCGATAAAAAATTCTATTTTTTATATTTATTTAATTAAGATTATTTTAAATTGGGTGAGTAAGACATATTGGTTAAGCTGGCATATCGGCCTTTTAATTATGGACTGGATATTCATTTTTTGTGTACGGTGCAATCTCGCAATCTCAGTTGCGACTTCGAGTTGTACAATTAATTTGCCCATACAATTTTTGTCCAATTTATAAATTATATATCAATGGTTATTTGACAAAAGGCTCTAACATCAATTTTTTTCAAAAATGGTTTTTTTTAGGAAATCTGGTAATTTTGGATATTTTACACTATTTCATCATTATTTTACTAAATTACACGAAAAAATATAGTTTTTCCTCTGCTTTTTATACGTTCCCTTCAATAAAATGCTGTGTAAAATTATTTAGTTTTTTCTCTCCTGAAAATTTTTAAAAATTATGGTTATGATCTTTTCTCAAAAAACCATTGATATATACGAGTATATTAAATTGGTACAAGTTTTTGACATTTTTTAAATTAGTCGTACCTACTAAAACAAATCCGCCTAAAAAAATTATTTATTTTGTGGTTAAGTGTTTTTTTTTGGAATTATTATTTAAGTCTTATTTACGAAATCTAATCGAATTTTTAATATTTTTATATTAACAATATTTTATATGTGATGTGCTTGGATAAAAGCCTATTAAAAATTGAAACTTTCAAAGAACTTTTCAATAATAACTTTTCATATACATAATGTAGAATTGCACATTTTTTCTATATTATGTAGATTATGTATGTAATGGTTCACCATTACAACAACAAAAAAGTCGCAAACCATACATAATGTATAACCATTTTAAAAGTATATGGTGGCATCTGCCAACGTAAAATTAAATTTTCCGGTAATCAATCAATACATATTATTGAAAACTTTCAATAATACCTTTATAGTTATACATACATACATAGTCTGAATACCTGAACAATTTATAAAAAGCAACCAACGGTTACCATGACAATTGAAAATTAACGGTCGATTGCGATAATTGCGCTTGTTTTTCCATTTGTATGTTGTTGTTTTTTTTTTAATGTTTGGCTTTTCTACATGGGTTTAAGTTTAAATTAAATTCATTCATGTATAGTAGATACCCAGCAGGCGCTAGTATCGTTATCAAAACCAAATATCCATGTATCTAGTACAAAAAGTACAGCTAAAATAGTTATTCGTAATTATTTTAATAGTTAAGTCCAAAATAGTACCAAATATGTGCGTACATCAGTAACGTAGCGTGAGTTTTATTTTTGCCTATACAAAGTACTTTTGAAATTCTTACTTTAATCCGCCTAACTTCATTAATTGTTTTTTAATATTATAACTAAGATAATCTTACTTCAAGTAAAATTTTATTTTCAATCCTTTGCCTTATAAAATTTTTCCAGTTTTTTAACAAAATATTGACAAGAAAGATTGGAAATAAAATTTTACTTGAAGTAAGATTATCTTAGTTATAATATAAAAACAAATAATGAAGTTAGGCGGATTAAAGTAAGAATTTCAAAGGGGTACTTTTTATAGGCAAAAATAAAACCCACGCTACGTTACTGGCGTACATATTTACAAATAACTATCACGGAAATAGTTAAATTCAATACAAACTTTTTTGTAACTATTTGAATAGTTGGTGAATATAACCAATAAATAGTTAAAATCAACCAATATGTAATTAAATATACTTAATAGTTAACTATTTTCTCATAATGTGTAATATAATTACTACGGTTACATGCAGAGTTGAACTCTGGTTCAATCCGAGTTGAATTATCATATAAACGCGAGCCCAGTCGAAATAGGGTTGACTCGACTCGACTCCTCGACTCCACTTCTCGACTCGACTCTACTTTTCGTACTGGGTTGAGTCTAAATGGTGTCATATAAAAGCGAGTCGAATTTTAACCTTGTTTCAACTCGATCCTAACTCGATCTTTCAAATCTGTATGTAAACGTTTCGGTTAGTGACAATCCGAACAACGATACGACAATATGTAATCGATAGCTTTAATATTTATAATGAAAAAAAAAATAAATTGTGAAAAGCTTGCCGAAAAGTACAATGTACAATGGAAAAGTGCAGTAGAAATAATTGTTAAAAAAGAGGAAATATAAAACTATGGGATAAAAAAATATCAAAATGCCTATTGTGAATTCTGAAATTATATTGAATAAACAAAATATAAATTATCTACAGTGACTGTCAAAAAGATTCGGACAAAGTATTATTTAACACTAATCTTTAAAATTCTATATCAAGACTTTTAAAATTTGCCTTTTTTTTCGACTAAGCACTTTTTGTATTTCATTACACACAAGTATTTGAAAAAATACAACGAAAAAAAATCTACCTGTTCCTGGAAAATTGAGAATTTGATCACATATTCTATTTTATTAAATTCAAAAAGATTCGGACAAAATTGAAACCACGCGATAAAACATGTTAGGACAGGATACAGTGCTTGCTACGATATTTCATATCCTTGCTTAATGTTAGATAATCATTCGGCAATAAGTCATTGAAGCGTTCAAATCAGTTTTGGTTAATTAAGAGCAAAATGAGTCAAAAAAATAAATCCACTAGTTTTGATAAAAGACAATTAGTGGTATACCATTACGAAAAGGGTAAAACGTGTCGGGAGATTGCTAGTTTGCTTAATATGTGTAAAAGTACTGTGTATGATATTATAAAACGCTATCGAGATGAAGATCGAATTGATTTTAAGCAGATTCCCGGTCGGCCAAAAGTTTTAAGTGAACACAATAAACGTTATATAGTGAGAAAAATCAAAGAAAATCCTAAACTCAGTGCTCCAAAAATTTAAGCTGACATTGAAAATTCGTTTAATAAAACAGTTAGCAAATCAATTTTGCGAAGAGCTATTAAAGAACAGGGTTATAATGGTAGAATCGCTCGTAAAAAGCCTTATGTGAATGATATCAATAAGGCGAAACGTTTTAAGTTTGCGAAAGAAATGGTTTTGAAGCCCGAAATATACTGGAATGACGTCATTTTCATAGACGAGAGTAAGTATAACCTTTTTGGTTCAGATGGGAAATGCATGGTTTGGAGAAAACCAAACGAAGAATTCCATCAGAAAAATACAGTTCCTACTGTAAAACATGGAGGTGGCTCATTGATGGTTTGGGGGTGTATAAGCGCGAATGGGGTGGGCAATCTAGTGTTTATTGATGGAATTATGGATCAAATAAAATATTTGGAGATTTTGAAACAAAATTTACATGGTAGCGCTAGAAAGATGGGTCTTTTGGATGGTTTTAAATTTTATCAAGATAACGATCCAAAGCATAAAGCTCAAAATGTTCGACTGTGGCTTCTTTATAATTGTAAAAAAGTGATAGAAACTCCACCCCAATCGCCAGACATCAACCCGATAGAAAATGTTTGGAACGAATTGGATAGGAGAATAAGAAAAAGAGGCATTACGAGCATTGCATCATTGAGAACTGCATTAAAGGAAGAATGGGATTCTATTGATATAAATTATATAAAGAAGCTAGTAGCATCGGTTCCAAAAAGGCTTCACCTTGTCATAAAGCAAAAAGGAGCACCAACAAAATATTGAAACCAACTTCACACGAATTAAAACTAATTATTTTATTAAATGTCCGAATCTTTTTGACTGGTTAGAAATGGTCTTTAATTTGTTTATTTAATTTTTTATTGTTTGTTTTTGGTTTTATAGTTCTCAAATTTTATGAATTATTGTTGGGAACTGTTAAGAATAAAATAGTTTTTTTTTCTTCAAACTCCTATTGGTTTTTTTCTTTAAAATGCTGATTAATTGAAAATATTTCTTTTGTCCGAATCTTTTTGACAGTCACTGTATATTGTTTAATATTGCCATAATTTGTTTATTTAAATTTAAACAGGATCTAAAAGGTAAATACGAAGATACGTCTAAAGGCTAATCACGCGCTTAATATCGTACAAAAGAGTTCCGCGTAGAGTTTGTAAATGTAGTGCGTTTTTAGCTGGAGTGTGTGGTTTTAGCTGTTATTTATTTCCTTTCGTAAAGATTGTTCGTCTTAAAGCAATTGACTCGCAGATGTTTGCGTACGCGACAAAGGAAATGCTTTCCTATTTTCGTACTTTGCCTTTATACACACCGCGCAAGAGACCACGCCTCATAATCACGAATGAAAGATTGTCCGTGCAAAGAGGACGCTATTCAATTTATGATAGTTTTTTACCGAAAAATGTATTCTAGCCCAAAATCCATGGGCGCTCATAGCTGAAAATCGCATTTAACTCAAAACCGACATAGCAGTAGTCGAGTTTCAGCTATAGAACGATTATCATAAGTGACAGTTCTGGGTGTTTCTAATACACATAACAAAATACACTAATACGATTAAAAAACCAATATATTTATTGATATTTGACAGCCTGATAAATTCACCACAGAGTTCTATGATACACTTGGTAGAATTCCAATTATGATTAAAAGCTATGCGTGAATTTGAGAATGGTTTTATTTTTCTAT
>JANSTT010022481.1:31808-61945 GCA_026745375.1 Platyura marginata | reverse complement strand
TTCTATGATACACTTGGTAGAATTCCAATTATGATTAAAAGCTATGCGTGAATTTGAGAATGGTTTTATTTTTCTATCATAGCAATCAAAATCGCTCATGGCACAGAATAAGCTTGTAAATCTACGTTGACGTTGACAATGTAATTATGGTATGCCCTGGGTCTATCAAAAGTAAAATAAATAAGAGAGCAATTACGATTAGATAGAATTTTTTCAGATATTACTTGGATTATGTACTGTAGGGATTGTACTTAGACACTACACACACACATGCATCTATGTATGTACCCAAGTTTTGAGTTAGCTTCGAAAAGCAACAAAACAATTTATGGATGATAGAATTAACGGAATAAATTATATTTATCGCCATTCTTGAACCTACGGATGGATTGGTCCTGAATCCCTATAATAACCGATTTGTAGAAAAATAAGTAACGAGCTACTTTGTTCCATTACTTATACTGTGAATTTTACCAAAACAGATTTGAGAGATTGATTTCTGAAAATATTTTTCCTACTTCCATCGAAAAATGGTGAAAATTTAAATTTTTGTACAAAAATTACAATTGTGGAGGACTTTTGAGAGATTTTTTTGAGAACATTTTTGTTCTGTCTTTATTTCTCAAAAGACACCTAAATACATAAGTAAATAGATGCATATACATTTATGCACATAAATCTGTATGGTAACAATGTATCATTTTTTTCTCCTAATATTAGATGTCACATTTTCTATGTGTATTACGTTTATTATACTAAAAATTAATGCTTTTGGGGAAATAATAATAAAAAAAAAACTGTTTGTTGAATAAATGTCGCGTTGCACATTAAATTTCAAATAAACCAGCTGTACGCTCACATTTTCGCACGCTTCACGCTAAATTTAAGTAACAAATCAAAGCTTTGTGTATTCAAAACTACCAAAAAGTAAAATGCGATCGTTATGCATACATACATACATGCTGTAGTATATACCGTCAATATAAAGTGTTCAAATATATTAATATAAGTATAGATTTAGTAATATTTTCCTGGGGTCCAAAAATTTTTCATGGCTGTCACGAAAATCGTTTGAAATAGTGAATGATGTTGCTGCGGCGTTAACACAACAAAAGGATCCTGTGCAAGAATGAAAAATCACACATTCACAATATAAAAACCGTCTATTAATATACATATGTATGGATGGATGGATATGTATGTATGTGTTGTATTATAGGGGTTCAATATTTTCTCTAGAATATTTAAGGGTGTTTTATTACCTTTTTTCACAAATTGTTTATAATTAAAGGACCACCTTGATAAGGAATATTTGTGAAAAACGAAATTATAGGAGTGGCTGTAGTGTGCGGATTGGTATTAAAAAAAAAAAAAAAAAAAACTGGCAGCTGTTTAGGCTACTGTTGTAGAAGTTTAAAAATGTAAAATGGCTGCTATTAACATTTTAAATGAGTATTCATTTTGTATAATGGTGACGATTATGTATATATTTTAATTTAAATGTCATATTTAATAATTAATAATGTCATATGATTTCGTGTCTCGATATCTAAAAATAATCAATCGTAAATATTTAGTGTTTTATGTTTTTATTTATCGCCAATTGTTTAATGTTTGTATAAAGGTGAGGTGTAATTTGTAATAATCGCTTGTTTACGTATATAATATAATATTTTGACATAATTTGATGAAAATTGGCTTATAAGTGTCCTCATGAGCATCTCTGTGTTAACATAAAGGGTATACTTCACTTCACAACGTTAAGATAACTACTTACTTGACAAAATGACCATAGATTAATCGATTTTGTACATGCAAATTTGATTAGGGTGACATTTCTACATTTCTGCTTTTCTCAGCAGGAACGATTTCTGTTCTGTGGACATACCAATCCAAAATGCAAACGTAATTATAGTATGAAGAGCTATGTCAAGTAAATCTCATCTTGACCAATATATATTTTTGTAAATATTTTGTCCAATATTTTGTCAAATATCAAAAAATGTTTTGTTTTTTTTTTTATCATATTAGTGTATTTTGTTGTTCTGAAATGTTTTTTAATAAACAACAAATTTGTATAAACAAACTGGACACAGAAACATGGAACTGCACTTATGATAATCGCTCATGGCTGAAATTCATCTAATATGTCGGTTTTAAGTTAAATGCGATTTTCAGCTATTATCGCTCATAGGTTTTGGGCTAGAATACACTGAGACCTTCGTTTTCTATGTTGCGTCGTTTATTTTGCTAATTTTCGTGAAACGCATTAAAAGGATTCCTATAGAATCCTATGTAAAAGATTATTTCGATTTGCGTCTGTGGAATCAATTAACGACACAAATCGAAATCTTGGTGTACATTTTTCGGTAAAAACTATCATAAGGTGAATTTAGAGGCAAGCTATGATAGATATGCCTGCTATGAGTGAATTAAACATTGGTACAGAATAGGACTGTAAGTGTAAGTTTTCAATTTTCATTCTTATTATTTAATTGATTGTTATTTTTTATTTTATTTACTTAGATAAGGGCGGCCAAATAAAAATGGCACACAGGAGGTTAAATATCTTGAACCGGTCTGGTAGGAGGCACTTAGTAAACTGTAAAAATTTTAAATAACGCTGGCGATGGGATAGATAAGAATAATTTTTATATGCAAATGACCACTGAAGTTCTTGAACATTTTTTTTAATTTTCATATTCCTATATCCTACTTTTTTTTGTTAGTTCCGAATTAAAATTGGCACAATCATAGGCCGATCGCGAACGAGATAGAGGAACAACGTGAAAAGTGACACCGATGCTCAAAAAATCGTTCAACCAAGTAGCTCTGCGGTCAGCCTGTAACGTATCTCGAATAAATCGTCATGTGTGGTTTTTCTTTTACCTTTTTTGAACAATAAAAATAGAACTAATAAATAAACAACTTATTTATTTTTAAAAGAAACAATCACACGCCTACACCTTACCCTTATCTGTGCATTTGTACAACCATTCAGTATGTATGTACATTGTACATTTCCAGAAATTTGGATTATGAACATTAAGTAGCTCCAAATCTCCTTTGGGAATTTAAAGTATTAAGGAAAAGGTCATGTTGTTGTTTACGAATCTATGTATTAAATGATCCACTTAATCCTCCTTATATTGATGATTGAATTTGAAGAACCCCAACAAAAAAAAATATTTCCAACAATTTTAAAACGATAATTATTGTTTATTAGATTTTCAAGTGATTTTCATAAATCTTTCCTTTTTGTTAGCATAAGATTATAAGTATATCTATGTACATGGGCATAGTAGAGGAGCGCGGGTTAATTAGAGCCACGGGGTAATAAGAACCATTTCAAAATAATGTGATTATAGCTTGTAACATATTATAATAAGGTGTTTACTTTGTATTTAAGTTGTGACAATGTTAAAATATTGTATTTTATTTTATTTTTATTTAGAAGCAAATGGGGTAATACTATAAGAGCCAAACAGGTTAAGAGTAAATATCGGTGCATCTTATATTAAGTTACGTGATTTTAATTAATTCCTCAATAATAGTCATTGGTATGACCGTACTTTTTTTAAAAGTATCATCCTTTTTTTCAATCCTGATACTTTTTTTTCCTTGTATTTTTTTTTATCCTTTTTTTTCCATTTTCCTACATTTCCTACATTACTTATTTAAATTTATTGTAAAACAACGAAACGAGTGAACGAAGGACAAAATTAGTGACAATTGGCCAAAACAATTCATTCGATCGCTATCAATTTCGATCAATTCCTAGCATTAAAAGCTACCAGAAAAATTGAACGAATGGCAAAATAAGAAGAGAAGCACTGATGAGCGCTAAGTTAAAGTCTACCAGCACATGGACGCTCATCATGTGCCTTTTTCTGAATTTTCGCAGCTAGTCGAATTGTGGAATATGTTCTTTGTTTTCCGGGCTCGTCAGCACCCGTTGAGCGTGTTTTAGAAATTAGAAAGTCAAGAACGCCAAATATCCTTTTTTTCCCCTACCAAGATATCATTAGGTATGGCAAACACATAATTGCCTAAAAAAAAATTATTTTGAAAAATTGTTTTAAGTAGAATTTAATTTAAAAAAAAAATTATATTTCAAATTGAAGTGAAATAAATACATTGAATATTATAAAAAAACAATTTCTTAGAACTGAAGGAGTTTAACAAATTATTAAAGTTCTTCCTTAAGTGTTGCCAATTCCCCAGTGCTCCCCTACGTAGTACGTAGTTACGGTCTTTAATATAAATTACCCACACACCTGTTGTTTCAATGTAAAGTTAAATTTGAAAAATAATTTATTAAATCATGAAAGTTGTACTAAAATCTGTCTAAAGGGCTGTTAAGAGCTGTAACTTACAAAACCAGAGAACCATAGTCAATACATAATTATAATTATATCTATATTATAGAATATTATAGACTATCTATCTATGTATTGTATGAAGATAGAGAAATTTAAGATAAATTTAACATATCAACATTGGAAAATGTGGCCTTTATGTTCTGTGCAGAGGTGTAGACATTAATTTTCTTAAAATCGTATTTAAAGAACAAACAAAGAGCGCAAAGTTTTATAATTGACAACGAAAAACAAAAATTATATACAGACGATATTTGTATAGGATGGATTCAATAAATATAATACCACAAAAGTATTTCCAAATGTCAATATTTACCAGATCCCAGTTGCGTTGGCGTTCAATTTAGACGAACGCTTTGATTCGTTGATTCCATGTAAAAACTTAGCATTCTGTTAATTTCATTTTAAAATATTGTTTTATTATGATAAGAAAATATCGACCGAGACGATTTTAGATATGTACTTCTACTTATGCATTTTTATGTACATTATATACAAGTATATTGATATTGATAGGGTTAATTTTATCAGGGTCGGTTCTAGATATTTGCCTGTGTGTATTTATTATATTATATATTTGGTATTATATTTTCTATTATTATAATTATACACATTTTGATAAAAAGAAGAATAAAAATTGTAACTAAGATTTAACTAAGATTTAACCTAAATTAAAAATTTGAATTATCTTAAAAATACTTTAAAATGTTGTGGTCGATTATTATGCCTTAAGATAACAATAACTGGATTCTTCAAAAACAAAATAGGTATGATAAAAATACAAAACTTAAGAAGTATAATTTAAGTTTTCAGTAATGCAGTACAATAGTATAACATAGTCGATAGAATAAAAAAAACAGTGAATAGATTTTGGCCGCCGTATGCGGTGCACACCTTGCACATATGGCAGAACCGCCACCGACTTTGATGGATATGGCTAGTGATGAGAAAACGCAAGACTAAGACCAAAATATCCAAAACTAAAATGTCCCATCTGTCTATAAAATTTTTTGCCATTTTTTTTATCTGTTCTGATCCTAGCCAATGTTGGTGTTTTATAGCAAATTTAAGACGATTTCGAATATTTTTCTTTGATTACAAAGGAACCTTTAGAGCAATTCTACCACGTACGTATTTTTCTTGTAATCCTCTTCTGATGCACTAATATTTAAATCTAAATCCAGTTTAATAGCTTTAGAAGATTTGAAGGGATCTAATTTTGATTCATTTATAATTCGTCTATCAGCTTTTTCATTAGTTTTTCAATTACGACCCCTTTTTTCTTCTTTGATTTTGTGTTTAAATGCATTCTGCAGCATTTTCTTAGAACAATTCATAATACGGGCTATTTCACGTTGCGATTTTGCATTTTTTACTAAATATTCTTATTGGATTTTTTTCACGATCCATTTTTACTAAAAATCATCGCGTAATTTGTACAAATTTAAATTTAATTCATTTCATAACCACTAACGATACAAAATAGGGCAGAAAAACTTTCTTTTGTTTGTTAAAAAGTCAAAATGCACATCGAAACTATTTTTTTATAGACATTAGGTGATTTTCCCTCTTACAACAAGAGGGTTTACAGTGGCTTTATATCTTCCATTAAGCTAATATTGACATGAGTTAAATATAAATATAAATATACACCAATTAAAAGAACGAAATTATAAAAAATAACGTAATAACTAAATTTCAAAGAGCGGATCTATTATTTTGACCACCACTGTACCTCCAAAAATATATTTAGTAAAATCAAATTCATCAACTTAAAAGGAATTCATCAAATTTAGTTAAATTAAATACATAGGAAACAAAGAAAACAAAAATCTCAAAATGGAAACAAAAATGTCAAAAAGGAAACAAAAAATACAGAGATTAGCAAAAACAGAAGCAATAATCTCAAACAGAAGCAGACAAATGGAAATTCGAAAGAAACAATCAAACGCGGGACACACAAAAAAATACATAAAAACTCAAAGGAATCCAAAGAACTCTGCCACAGGTTGAGGAAAAGTGTTCTTCCATTTCGTGATTTTATTTATTATCGACGTGGTCTATCATCTCTAGACGTTCTTTCTTTGTTATTCTAGTCAAAAATACCAAATACATATACAAGAAATTGTTAATTAAATTATTTTATTTAGTTTTATGTTGCATATCACACGTATTTTTCATAATTTTTTAAAAATTTCTTGATAGCATTACATTGGTGCCATCATAATCATAGTTAATGAACATAACTTGTATTATCTATAATTAAGTCGAATTAATTTGTATTGCATGGTTTTTGCCAATTTACCTAATCACTTTAGCGCTTTTATTACTATCTAAAACATTGTCCACTAAATATTGTCGTAATTAATAATTTTAATTTTAAATGCATAAGAGTTTTTTTTGTTTTTGTTTGTTTTTGTTTGTTTTTGGGAAGATTGCTGATGTTAATAATTCATGATTATTCCATTATTAATTTCTTTTGTATTTGCTATTTTTTAACTTTTTTTGTTTAATTAATGTACTTAATGGATTTAGATTTAGAACATTATCACGATTTTACGTGCATTTCATTCATTTACAATATTTTACCTAAGAACTATTCTACAAACACTCGTTTCAGTCTTTATTATTTTTAAGTGAATGGTATTTGGGTTTGTTTTTATTTTTAATATAGAGTACTAAGTACCTCCTCCTCTGATAAAAGGATTTTAAGTTTTTTTTTTTTTTTGTGTCTATCTTATTTAATTTTTACTCTTTTATTTATAATCAATATCGGAACTTTCGGCCACAACCGACTTGTGTCGCCTAATCTCATTTTTGGTACAGCTACTTGAGTTCAGTTCGTGTTCGGGGCTACTTTCTTCATTTGCATACATTGTTTTGTCCGCTAAAAGAAATTCATTGTCACTGCCGCCATTTTCACCGCCTGTCGTTCTAGATTTTGGACATCCTTTTTCCAGTTTGTCCATTTTTCGACTTAACTGTTCAAAATCCAGGGCCCATACATAGCAATTATTGCTACCTCGACACGATTCGGCCGATTTACATTTTTTCAACGTACATGGCAAACTAATCGATTCTCGAATCTGTAAAAATAAATAGAGGAAGTATATTAACCACATCCATATGTAAATACATAATAAATATCAAATTAAAAGTGAGTGAGAATAATTTACCTTTTCATAACTCTCACTATCGTCGACTGAATATTTTTTCGTAACGGCAGCACAACCAGCACATCTCGATTTAAAGGCCCCATCATTTTCATTAAGTACAAATGTCTGTGGAAGAACATCACGCTGTTGAACAGACGTTACTGATTCAACGGACGATCGTCTTGCATGCTTGTAACAAAATAGTTTCATCTTATTTTTATTTCGATGACTATGACTATGAAAAATTAAATACCTCATGATCTAATTGTATTATAAATGTCGGACTAACACTTCGGGCTCGGGTAGTCTCTTCGCCAGCACCACTTCCATCCACATCTTCTGTATCTAAATCTAATTGCAGCATACTCTCCTGACTTCCAGTAAACTGTATCATAAATTGTATATGGTCAGGTTGTCTTTTAAAATTTATTTGTATTTTTAGTATATAAATCAAAAAATTTAAAAAATTATTAAATTTTAGGAACATGAGAACCAAAAACAAAATGTCCCCAAAGGAAAATATTTTTTTTTTGAAAAATTTTGTCAAAATTTTAGTTATTTTTAAATAAAAACCATACATCAGAACATTGAATCAGTGGCGGATGCTGAGAATTATTGATCCCATCATTATTGATCATGATCATGGGACTATTATTAAAGAGAAACTTACGTCATTTACGTCAAAAACTGGACATTCGGAACTTTGTATTTTTTATGTATAGTATTTTAAATTTTCAACATTTTTTGCCAAATTAAATTTTTGGAAAAAGTTTACCCTTTAAGGCCCATACATTTTGAAAAAGAAAGGGTTAAATAAAAATTTTCTAAAAGTTACTCACAATTTTTAGAATTTAATTGTAAATGCTTTCGTAAATTTTTTAATTTTTAGAAAACGTTAACCCTTTAAGGTCTAATCGGTACCTTTTTAAAATTTTATTTGGCAAAAAGTGCTAGAAATTTATGCCCAGTTTTTTTTCCATCAAAATGACGTAAGTTTTTTTTTCAAAAATAGTCCCATGTTGATGGGATCAATAATTCTCAGCATCCGTCGCTGCTTTGAATACATAATAACTTGAATTAAATTCAATCAAATACTACATGATTGAGGTAAAAATTAGCATTTAAAAAAAAATTCTAATCTAATTGAAGTTCTTTGGTCAGTTTTTGGTAGAAAATATTTCTGAGCTTCTTCTTGCAACATTTTCAACATGTAAATTATTATTAAATTATTTGTGACTACTATCTGTATTGTGATGAATCTAAACCAACGCCCCCCCCCCAAGTTGGTCGATGAACAATTAAAATATTTAGTTTTTAAAATATATAGTTCCTTGATGATGAATATAGTGGCAGCACTGTTTCAGTTAGCATTACGTACAAATCGTCGGCTAAGGACACATACCTCAAATTTATTTTTAATTATTAATGGCTTTATCTGCAAAAATTACGACTAATAGATACAGTAGAATTGCAAAAACGTGAACGCTTGGAAATGTGAACGTTTGAAAACATGACCGCTTCAAAACATGAACGCTTGGAAACGTGAACGCTTAGAAACGTGAACGCTGTGAAATGTGCAAAAACGTCAAAACTATGCGGGCACACTCAAAAACCAAGAACAAAATGGAAATATTCATTGAGTTTGCTTGAATTGATTTTTTTACTCATTTACATATGGTTAGTCGGCTATTAATGAATATTTTTATGGCGGGTTTTTTTTTCAATGTGTTTTGTGAAAAATATCTAATTAATTTTAATTTTTCCTATTTAAATAGTAAACTTTCGAATTTTATAATCAAAACTATCTGCTGCCCTTAACAATAAAACCAAAATTATTTCAATAATTATGCTAAATGAAATTGCCATTTTTTCTCAAAGTATTGGATGAATCGACAAATAAATATTTCACAAAAAAGGCAGACTGAACAATTTCGATTTGCATAATTTAATGATAGAAAATGATGATAAAGAAAATAGAAAATGGGGGAAAAAAAAAATTAGACAAAAAAGATTCTAAGTGAAATGTGCCATGGAAAAAATTAATATTAATCCACTACTGATGGCCCTCTATATCTATAGCCATGAATATCTCCAATAAAGCTTTTGTAGAATATTCGGAGCAAAATCTTACGATGGTGAATATTTGGATTATGTATTGTAACAGATATGAGTTATTTTTTATTTTTGTTTCATTTTTAACTAAGGCATACAATCCTCTAGAAATGGTTTTGTTTTATGGTGTTCACGTTGCCGCGACTCTACTATATTTATGTAAAATGTAGTTTCAATTTGGACTTAATCGATGATTTGTCTAAATATACCAACTAAATCTCTAAATTATAATGTAAACGTGATTTCAGGACACACCTAAACCATATACATAAAAATATACTTAGCTACGCTTTTACTAAAATAAATAAAAAAATAAAAAAAAACTTCACCGTTAAAATTATATTTTTTCAATATTTTTTTTTTTATATATGAATTTATAAAACACATAAATTAGATATAAGATGTACCTAAATTACTTAAATATATGTATTATTAATAATTAATGAAATAAATCCAGATTTTTTATTGCACTGCACGCACATTTTCATCATAATGTTGTTATGTATGTATTTTGAAATATTATTTATTTAATTTTTTGCAATTTTTTATATTAACAAACATTTTTTAATTTTATTTGACATGACTACCAATCAAACGGTGACTTTAGAGGGAAGAAATTAAATCTTTGAATTCAAGTATGTTTAATAATTTAACTCAGACTTTTTTTTAGTAAACTCTAAACTTCGTTAAAATTTAATTGAATATGAAAAACTATGGCTTATTTTAAAGATAAATATTAGTTACATAGCGATTGCGGGCTTTAAATTTACAGTACAATACAACAATACAATTATGACTGAGGATCATACCAAAACTGTATTTTCAGTTGAAAATTACTAGAGACTTTCTATCAGTGGTAGTAGCGTCTACTTAAAAGTTTTCTTTTTTAAACTGTGCCATAGATATTTTAATTGTTAATTTTCAGAATTTAAAAAAAAAAATTTAAGTTTTAGCTCACCTAGAAAAAAGCCGAAACATTTTCTTCTTATATTGCCCTCGTCTAATATTACCATAATCGCATAATATTGCCAATAATTGTAGTTATACTTAATTCTACATCAATAAATTTAAATAAACTAAAATCCTGAAACTACGTTTACATAAAGCACAAAATTTAAATAATTTTAAAATAGTAGTATTTATACGTAATAATTAAAGCATTGAAACAATTACATACGCTTAACAAAATAACTAAATAAATTTTAAGTTGTGTACTTCAATCACCGATATATCTAAACAAAATTACCATTCCGAAAAAGCAATTCAATTCAAAGCAAAATATTGAAGTAGATAAGAAGTTAGCCAATAAACTGCCTAAAAAGTGTTTCCTAATTATGTAACGAAATTATTATGAATTGAAACTTGAGTCGCATGAAAAAAAAGTTGGAAATCGCTGGGATAGACCATAAAAAAAGAGAATATTACAGAAAAATCGGAAAAACTATTTGAAAATGTTCATATTGTTCCTATATTATGAAAATATTTCTTACAAATTGTAGAAACAAAATTTTATAAAAAAAAAAATTACTAAAAATCGAATCCGATTTGACTCACTCCTCTTTATAATGCAACGTCATGCATTTAATAAATATGTAAATACATATATACATACATAGAGGTATGTATTGTATATGTTATCCAATGGGAAATTACAGCGTTTTCCAAATATATTTTTTTAGGCTCAATTTCCTTTCTTAAGGTTAAACATTTAACAAAAATGAATATATGGTAAAAATTATAGAGAATAAGAAAATTAAGATTTCATTAATATATCAAAAAAGTTCTACAGCTGACCCTTATGGCACAGCAATTATTTTTATATAATTACTATCGTTTTTAATTATCAATTTATTCAATACTTATTTGTTGTTCATGTATTTTTCTAAGCGTTTTAACATTTGAAACTTAAATTCCGTTGTACTGATTTTTTTTCTTATTTAAAAAAATACGAAATTTAAACGGTTCCAGTCTGTTTTGTTGAACAAATACAAAAACTGGTATCGAATGGATAGGTAAAATATCAACCTAACCTAGTATCCAATTTATCTGCACCAAGGAATGTTGATGAAAAATTCGAAACTCCTCGGTAGGCAACTTAACAAAAGCCTAAATATCTAATACAAAAACTATTGCTGAAATTAAAAAGTCAAAAAGATTTTGCTCGCTTCGCTCGTAACAAATTATAAATACTACAAATTAAGTTGCAATTTCGACAATTAGGCATCATTAAGAAGTATTTAAGGTAACCTACAAACAAAATTTTGTTTGGATTAAAAACTTGCAAATTTATGTTTTCAATGTAGGTACATATATGTGCGATGTGCGTGCAATCAATCTACCTTTAATCATAACATAATAGCGACCAATAATTTTTTTTTAACTAAATACTTAAATGTTTGTATATATGTGCAATAAGTTTAATGTACGAGTGCTAGTGCATAAATATAATAATAAATTGTTAAAAGACAAAACATATCTCAATCCATTTTAACCGCATCATCAAAAACTATCAACAATTCATTTATTAAACAACAATAAAACATTAATTATTTTAATAAAAAAAAAAAGAAAAATAAAACACTATCACAGCATTAAGTCCAAAACGTTTGCCATATTATTATCCAAACATTTTTATTATTATTCTTTTGTGTAAAATAGATGATTTCTGTATTGTCCTTTATCGATTGGACTAGATTTTACAATTAACACTAAAGATAAAATACTGGTAACTAAATAAGTAAGAAATAATATTAAAATAGTAATACAAAGTAAAAAAGAAAAAAAAAAATAATAAGCAACACATTTTCCATAACGCTATTTATGTAAAAAAGTGTATAATAAAATTATCAAAGTTGGCAGTAACCAGCAGAAATCTAAGTAAAGAAGCGCAGTCTAAATTTTTTTTTTCTTATTTGGCAACAGTAAGTAAATGTATTATTTTAATTTTTAATAAATCGATGTGTCTCTGTACCTACACACTATCCAAATATACCCAATATTGTAGACACATCATAAATATTATCAGATAAATTGGCGAACGACGTAAGTAAATTTGAAGAAGAACTTCAATGAACTAACGATACTTCTTCAATTAAATTTATGTACGTAATTTTCAAATTTACCCGGCAAAATTTTACAACAACTGCCATCTACAATCAAACATCTGTAACTTGTCTACTTTCAGTTTCTGTGTTTGAGCTTATTGTATTTACTCTACTACTAGCGACATCATTTACAGGAAGAACTAAACTACGTTGATTTTGTGAACCCACCACGAAACCATAATGTTTCAATATGTCCATTTTACACATTGGACATGTTCGATGTTCCAATAGCCATGGATCTATGCAACCTTTGTGGAAATCATGTCTACAGAAAATAAAATAGAGAAAAAAAAGCTCTTATTTTAGTACAATAATGTAGAATATTATGTCGAAATAAACGGTTATCTTTGATAAATACCTGCACGGAAGCATTCGTATTAAATCAGTCACTTTATAAGGTTCTATGCATATTGCACAGCAATCGTTGTCCATTTCTTTATCATCAGACTTTATACTTTTTGTTGGTATTTTTGCAATAATACGTTTGGCCACACTGCATAATTGACGCTAATAAATGTAAAGTGATAATAAAGATATTAAATAGTGCAACAAAATCAATGGACTTACCGATTTTCTGTCCTTTGTTTGCAAATACCTAAATCGTTGCACATAGTAAAATACCAACCAAACTAAGGATATAATCATGAGGACAATAAACGAAATCGATACAAAAAGCACAGATGTTCTGAAAAAAGAAAAATTCAATTGTTATAGTATACCTTACAACAGCATATAGTGAAATGCGAATTAAACACCTAAATGTATACTAAATATAGATTTCTGATATAGTATAGCTATAGATGTTATGTATATATGGCATTTTCTATTTATGTGGGGATATAGCTCAGTGGTAGAGCGTTCGCTTCGCATGTGAAAGGCCCCGGGTTCGATCCCCGGCATCTCCAGTTTTTTTTTTAAAACGTCCTTGGGTTTCATCTCTGACATCTCTACATTTTTTTAAAGTCCCGGGTTCAATTCCACCAATTTTTTTTTTAAATAAAAGCTTCTTATTCTTCTTCATAATTCATAAACTTGATAAATGTCAAATAAAAGAAAAAATAAAAAAAACTTTATAAATGTGAATTAGGCTCTTTCCAGCAATAATTCAGAACGCATCGAAATATCTATTTTCAACAACCTACACGCATTTATTATTATCCTACACATAGAGTTTAATTGAAAAATCAACAATAAAAAAAAAGTTCCGTTTAATGCAGTTTTCACTGTACATACTATAATTAGACTGAAAACACAGAACTACTCAACGACACATTTTGACAGTAAGAATAATAAATTTAGTGCAAAAGGTACAGCTAAACAAAAAAGCAAAAAGTACCAAATTTATAGTTAAAATTGCCTCCCGATTTATAAAAATCCGGGTTTTCCTCCCTTTGTTTTTTTATAATTATATTCAATATTTCTCTATTCCAAATATATTTCGACAATACAAAATTTAGGTAAACATACAACAGTGAAGTACTTAACAAGCTGTCAACATTTCAGCACTCTAGCTTCAACCGTTTAGCTGAATATTTAAAATATAAAAAAAAAAATTTCGGATGAGCCATTTGGCCGAAATCATGTGCATTTGGCATTTCATCACTTTTTTACTTCCGTAAAAATGTATTATGTATAACCTACATAAATTAATATAAAAAAAAAAATTCGTGTATTTTAATAGTGTTAAAATATAGCTAAAAAGTTTAAATAATATACTTCCTTGTATTCTTTAAAAAAAATCATTGAAAATTAACATTTTTTTTTCGTTAAACGAGAAAATCGCCTTCAAACGAAAAAATGAAATATTGAAGTCTGAAATGAGATTTTTAGATTTTTTTTAAAAATCTATTTTAAGGAGCTTTACAATTTTGAATTTTAATTTATTGTTTTCTGAGTGCTAAAGCGACAAAACGAAACACATAAACACTTCCTTAACCCTAAAGCGCAAAACTTTTTTTGTTACACAAACGCATAAGTGATCCGCATGTATTTCTATGAAAATAATAGTTTTTGGACCATTTCTTTCAATTTTATTTAGATTAACGTGTTAAAAATTAAAAAATAAGAATTTAAAAAATGTACGTCATTTTTGATGGAAGAAAATGGAAAAAGAGAAAGTTAAAGCTACACGGCTTCCACACTAAACTACCTTTTCCCTACACCTCCCCGCCATATCCCAACCCTTTTCCACACTTCTCCACCCTTCTCTCATCCGGCCTCACCCCTACCTTTCCCTACACCCCTTTCCCTACACCTCTCTCCCTTCCCCTCACTTTCCCCAGCTGCCCAAATTTCAAATCGCTAGCTCAACGCGTTTGAAAATTAGCGGGTATACAGGTGAGCGAGCTACCAAAATTTTAAGCTTACCGATTAAAAATGTCCAAAACGAGGACATTTCACAAAAATTTGGAAAAAAAAAAATAAAAACAAAGCTTTCACTATATTTTTTAATGTGGAAGCAAAATTAGGCGTTCACCGAATATCTTGATCGTCTTTTCGGCGGTTTTATAAAAATGGATTTATATGCGGAGCTCTATTGGACTCACTTTTGCGTTTGTATTTAAAAATTTCAACATACAAAAAAAATGTTGTGAAAATCAAAAAAATATTAATTTTTCCTTTTGTTCTTTCTATAAAATTAAAAAATAAATTTAAAAATAAAAGTTTTCGTGCTGAGCAGAGTCTAACGACTCAGTTTTGTGCTTTAGGGTTGCCATGTAAGTACAAATTTATGTATAATTTGAAATAAAGAGTAGTTACCTCTATTTGTATGTATATTCAAGACCTAACATTAAATGTACACGTATTTTATGTAAAAATCTAATTCCATTATTTATATATTGGCTTTAATGTCAATGGTTGCGTTATATGAAATGAGATCAATTGGAACAAATTCAATATGAAATACCTGTTTATATTAGTTATCGTTTTAGAGTAACGACCTTCCGATATTGAAGCATACAGTTCGTTGCCATCATCCACAATTCTTGCCATATTCTCGCCGAGCCATTTATAAGTGAAAACGGAAGTTATGTTTCCTATAAAAACGAAAAAAAAAATATTAATTTACATATTTATTAATAATTACGGAAGAAATTAAGTCAATGGGAAAATGTAATAGACATTTTAATTGCTTTTTATCATTTAACATACAGACAAAACAAGAATAGTTTTTTAAAAATATGTATCTAGGATAAAATAAGATTTGTTTTTTTAGTTATACCTTCCCACTCTGTGCCTGAAATTATTTTCTCTATTCCATACGCTCTGTCTGAATATTTATTTGAAATTAATTTATAGGTCAGTTTTATTTATGTCTTCTTGGATTTAATACTTCCTGATAAAATTTATAAATCATATTTTCGACTTCATTTTAACATTCGATACGTCGATTTCCTCTCTTAAAAAACTAACCATACTGTGTGATGAGAATTATTTCTTCTTTATTTCGTTATTCTTTAAAAAGACTTAATATTGCTATGGCTACATCTATCTTTACTGTCTATATATTAACCTATTGCCACAGTATACATTAACAACATATGGCAAGAAACCCTTAAAAGAACTCAATTCTATTTTACACAAATCCTCAAATAAATATTTCGACAAATGTTCGACATCACCTAATATAATTCCACAAACAAAATGAAACCATACAAATGCTACGATCCCCTATATGACCCATAACTTATTTTTTATTTATTTTTTTGTAAATTGTTTTATCAGAAATATACGAAAGAAGTTCAAAATAATGGATTTTCGTATCAGACATGTACAAAACATTTACAAAATAATATACAATACCTACCTCTAATCTTATCACTGCAAAATAAAATACGAACATAGTGTTTTCCTATCAGTAATTATTTTTGTTTTATATAGACCTAGGTATTGAAATTGTACTTATAAGATTAGCCTCGAAAACCTTGAAAAAAAAATCAGGTCCAATAGCAAAATAGTTTCTAAGAGCATTAACCGAAAATAACATAAAACCCATAAAAATGTGTATTTTGTGTTCTCTATCCTTCTGGAATGTGAGATTTTGTACATTTATTTTATTGGCAACGTTAACCCGTAAAGAAGGAATAATTGGCTACGCCGATTATAATATACCCGTATGAGTAATTGTTTATTATCTATGACTTTGTCCGTGTCTATTTTGTCTGTACAATAAAAAATTTATTGCAGCGCCATAACAGTAGGTAATAAAACTTTTTGATCTATTAATGAAATGTTAATTTTTTTATTCTCTATCATTTTCGTCAAATTTATTTATTCCGTAATTCAAATATTTTTCGAGTAAACTATTGAAAACCCTAAAAAATAACATACAATTAATTGCAGCGCCATAACAGTAGGTCGTAGAACTTTTTGGCCCGACTATCATTCGAGCAAATGATAAAAATTAGGTGCACACTGAACCATAGCCTATACTCTATAGATTTCTCACTTTTATCTGAGAAAGTAGATTTTTAAAATATCACCTAAAGTGGATTTCAATACGGAAAAATGTTTGTACAGTTAAAATTGTACCTAACCTAGATTTAACCCTAATACTGGGTTGTTTTATACCACCTATTGGAATGTGACTTTTATACACCTATTCAGTGCCGCATTAAGCCTTGTGGGGGCCTGTTGGCTAGCAAAATCTATGGGCCCCTTCGAAATATATCTGGTTGACCTTTGTTCGTCTATATAGATTTTCGGTTTGAATCGACTTATGAAGATTATATCTATGGTTAAACTCACAAATGTGTTAAGTGCGTTTCGAAGTGGTAGTCCGTAAATAGGAAGGTCGCTCTCTCAACAGCGTCTTGAGCCGCAAATATTTATTACTCCCTTACTACACACCAAACAGGTAACATGTTGAGACGAGGAGAAAACACAAAATATCGCATTCAAAATTTTTCCGAAAAAACAGAGCTTTCACAATTTTTATTTACTAGGTGGAAGCAAAAATACGAAAAATTTAGATGCGAAGTTAGAAAGTATATTATTGATGTATATTGATTGATAATACTTACGATCTCTATCAAGTATCTTCATCTTGTCTAAACTTCCCGAATCTCTGTCATTATAAACAATAACACCCAATGCATTGCTGTGATAGGCGTGCTTAACTTTATCTTCAAAATTACAGTTGCCCCGTTTAATCAATGCAATCCATGTGCCAGGTGGTGGTAAATCCCGTCCCCTAGTACCACGTAAATGTGGCGAACATGCTGTATGATCATTAATATCATATCTTGATGTTATATGTACTAATAGTCCACGAACATTTAGCACTTTTCCTTCACCGTATTTTCCTTTTTCTTCCGAATAGTGAATGTACAATCCTTCCGAATTTGTATAAGTATAATTGATCACAGCCAAAACATATGGTTCGCCACTAATTCGTTCCTCGGCAGGAAGGGAAAATGATGAAATTCCATTTGGTAGATCGTTATGAGAACCAAACGATCCCAAATCGGCCGGTTTTGATGATGCTCCAACAACCGATCCATTTATAACAATAGCAAATAAAGTGATACACACTACCAGCGACATGATTGTTTGTGAGGCAATTGCTATTACGTCATTTATCAATATATTTAATTTAATTAAGTAATATATATTTTATATGGCACAGTATGGTTGATGTTGTTGTTTGTTGATTTAGTTTTGTTTCTCTTTAATAGGATGCAATAAAATCAGTATGGAATTAAATTCTTTAGTTTTATCGTAAGTAATATGAAATATGGCATAACAATAAAATTGAGCAATTTTATCTTATCGTTCATTGGATTTAAGTTCATTGGTGCAATAAATTTATGCAGTCTAATACTTAAATCAATACAATTCAAAAATATTGTTCAGATAAAGCCAATATTGACAATGCGTAAGTTCAGGCGAACGTGCGTACAATTTCTTCATTTATTTTCAATGTCCACTTTTATGTAAAAGTGCTGGCAAAAATAATAATAATATGGCAATGTTGTTGTAGTTGTTGAATAAATGTATCACCACATTGAGGACATTTTGTGTGGGCGTACTATATCTAAATGTTTTCTGATGATGTTGAATATTGTCGACCAAGATGTTCATCGAAATTTTCGAAATTTTGTCTAGCTCATAAAATTGCATACAAGGATGGTAGACAATTATGCATATAACGTTGACCTAAAAATAAAAATAAAGTACATTAATTTATAAATTATATTTGAAATGTACATACGTGTAAAAATATTTTCTCAATAACTTATATGTAGGTATGTTGTATGTAAATAAATTATCGCAGAGGAAACATATGAAAACTATCACACCCGTAACCATGAAATGTATAAAAAGATATTTAAGATTTAAGTATTTAGTTAGCTAAAATGGGAAATATTTGACAGTCAAGTAGAAGAAACCGATTCAGCCGTAAATCCAAAGAAGTTATAAATATCGGAACTAAAATAAGAAAAAATGGATTGCTATAGTGATAGCTTAATTAATTAAAATTTACCAAATACTCGTAGTATAAAAATAAAATTATTTAATATTTTACGACATTGTTGCTGAACGCACCCAATATATGATTCTATGTATACTTAGTTTATCATAATTTTTAGGTCGTTGAAGAAATGTACAACAATAACTAACCCTATTTATAATTACAAAACGTAAGTAATTTACGCTAATCCTAACATTCTTGGTGATTTTGATAAGAAAATTTTAATTTAAATGTAAACCAATATTGATTAATTGATATACCGAGACCAAGGGGAATCCAGAAGATTTCCAAATATATTTTATACTGTTGCGCATAAGTATATGTGTGTTTGTAAATATAACTAAGAGAAGGCTAGTAAATATAATTGAAAGTAAAGAATTAAAACCCGCTTGGTGTAAATATAACTGAGTGAAAAATTGGTTCGGTAAATACTTATAACTTCAACTTTTTATACAAAATGTTTGGGGTTAATATATCCGAGAGTAAATATAACTAAGTATAACCGAGAGTCTACTGTATATAAGTCCTAGACGTAGGTTCCGTTACAAATTGATTCGATAATTGCTTTTAAAAATGTAATGTAATGTTTGTCCACACACCAATTGTCTACAATTCTACATGCCTCATGTGATCATGATCTTAATAAAGTGTGTGCATCATTTTGCGTATTTTTTTTTCTTTTGTCACTGCAAAACCTGCAACTAACTAAATCAATCGAAAGTTTCTGTTTCAATTTCATAATTTAATTTTAGAACTGCAATTTTTCTTATTAATTAGTATTAATTTTGAGTTCATATTCACCACCCACACCCAAATTGCTGTTATGTATTTAAATTTAATAAGTAAGCCCAAATCAATTTTTCATAAAAAAAAAAATTATTTCCTCTATCAATTTTGATCAAATTATATAAATCTTTAACAACACAATTTCCAAAAAAAAAACCTTTTTTTACTATCCATGTTTACATCCATACACATCTATACACCCATGAATAAGTAGGTATACACATAAGAATATAAAAAATGATAAATTAATATTTATTTGCAAGGGTACTGGTTGTCTGTTGTCCAAACTAAATCTAATAATCAACCCTATTCGACTATAAATACTTGCTGCGTGACTAAATAAAATTAAGAACATACAGTTATGATTCGAAGTCAGGTACTTCCAAATTTTACGGTAATTGAGGGCGCCATTGTCTAGCTAATTTTGTTTAAATATTAAATGACAGCTACGCTACGAAAAGATTTATTGCGTTACGTTCAATAATTCAATAATTGATGGATTAACGTTAAGTAAATTAAAGATTTTTTTTTAAATCATGATTTAAGTTTTGTATATTTTCGAATATATTTGAAAAACTCTACTCTCTAATTAGAGAATATAAATTTATACTGAGTGAGTATATTTTTCTTGTTTTAGGTGCGGTTATTTAGAAGCATGCAAATAAGTAGAGGTGATTATCTATTTATAGCAACAGCAAAAAAGGCGGTTTAGGTATTTTTACTTCCTAATAGCATACAATAAGTACATACATACTTGAGAAAACTTTTAATTAGAGCACCAAAATATAAGACCCACCCAGACAGGATTATATGTGGGTATACTTAGCATATACTTATAGATATAGAATTATAGACCGTAAGAAGAATAAATAGTATATCGATAGCTTATATACAATATACATATACAATACCCGCTAACTCATTTTTACCGATTTGTTTTTTATTGCATAAAATTGATGTTTATGCCACCCTGCATCTATGGTAAAATTATCACAAAAAGTTTGTTTAAAAAATTTCGTTTTTTTTGCAATGTTTGACCATTTGCTAACTCCTAAAAAGTACATAAACATGAATTAGCGGGTATTGTATTTAATCCATCGATATACTAAATACTTACGTACATGAAATCAAGGGAGGCTTTTTTCGATACTCAATATGAATTTGTGCGGACAAAGTAGCTATACTACGCCACACTTTAGCTATTTTGCTTGATTTAATGGCTGTTCTCATAGTATTTTTCAGTAAATTATTTCATAAAGTCGTTTAAATAAATAATAAAGTGATGCTATTCAATAAGAAGTGTTAAATTAAATGTAAACGAGCTTAAATTATTATTATTATATTATTAGACTAGCGCACTAAACCACCATTTTGCTGTAACATCAATATACTTAATAAATAAAAATTAAGAATTTCATTAAGTTCGTCTCTGCACTTTTTCAACACAAATACAAATTACTTATGCATTCAGTGTACGGCATCACGATAAATCATGAAATACTCTTCCTTAGTCTGTATACAGTAGAATCTCGCAAACTCGAACAGAATAATTTCACCCCTGTTCGAGTTTTCGAGAGTACGTTACTACAAATAAATTAAAAGAACATTTGGTCCTTGTAAAACGATAGAAATTTAATATTTATCCAGAAACTGTTGT
The DNA here is from genome assembly GCA_026745375.1 of Platyura marginata. NCBI lineage: Eukaryota > Metazoa > Arthropoda > Insecta > Diptera > Keroplatidae > Platyura > Platyura marginata. The sequence continues at coordinate 40,277 of JANSTT010022481.1, read as the reverse complement.
GTTTTGGGCCTTTTGTTTAAAAACCACTGTTGAACGTATGCTTCCATTTTGGAAACATTTTAATGCCGATGATTTTATGTTTTCATTGTTTTTTTATTCAAATTATACAATAGTAGACTTTGCCATACAAAAACCTTTTCGCAAGGAAAGTTACATAAACACCTCTATTTAATTCATCGATTACAATACTCTTTTTATGCAGGGATAAAAAGTTTACCTTTTTTTTATCTATGTTTATAACGATTTCACTTCACAAAAATAAACACAGACCGAGAAAAAATCAAGCAAGCATGAAAATGAGGTTTTATATTAAAAAAGTCTTTTCCGAATATACCTTTTTTCGTCACTGTATGTATCAAACAAAACAAAAATGCTAAACTGCTGAGCAATTTTTTCTAGAAAATGCAAAAAATTGTTAGAAATATTGTTCTAATATCTATAAATATTCATTGTTACACACAAAAATCGCATTTTAACACATTTTAAATTAAAAATATACAAAAAAAAAACAAATAAATGAAACTGTTCAAGTTTTCGAGAGTGCGTTTTAGAGATTTTCATATAAGTAAAATTGTGTTCGACTTTTCGAGATTTTGATTTTTAGAGCGTTCGACTTTTTTTCGAGATTCTACTGTATATTCTGAGCTGGTAAGGTTATCGATAAAATTTAAAATGATTTTGCCGTCACGAATGAAAAATGTATGAGAATTTCTTGTGCGTTACGTTTAAATGGCACACGGTAAGTTAACGTAAGTGGGTACATATTTGAGCTTTTATTGCTAGTTCTACTTAATCCAAACATAAAAAATGTAAATATTTTGGTTCATAATTATTTAAATACACAAATTTACAATATGATACACGTGTGGAAAACAGTAAATTAATTATTTATGTAGGTACAGCAGGTACATACATATTTAAATTATGTGTTTACAACATACATACTTTATAAACAATACATATGTATATCCATATACAAATACAAATTTATCTTTAAGTCAAGTTACTTAATTATTTAAAATATTTTTTTATTTTTTGCAGTGACTCATACAAAGTACAGATATGTGACATAATTACTTTCAGTTTCGTAGAAATAATATGTATGTCACATTGTCTTTATCGTTGATTGAACTTTGACTTCACAATTGAAACCTTAAGACATATACTTACACAGTTTTTATAGCTTGATTAAAGATCGCTTAAATTAATTATACTTAAGAGAAAAGCAAAAGACATGGTATAATTGGATTTTACTATTGCGGTTTTGTTAATTTTACTGTGTTAGTGTATTCACAAATAATGATTGAAAGGTGAAGAGATAAACATTCCGAGCGAGATAAATGGCTATATATATATATGTATGTATGTATATGTGAGTATCATCATTTAGCAACCAGCAGACATACCGAGCAGAGGCGAAGCGTGTACTTTTTCACAGAGGAAGCTGTAACAAATAGTGACACACATATTCCCTTTACCTATACACGACAGAATGATTGCAATTGTTAAATTAAAATAAAAAAAATTAAATAAAAAAATATGAGGTAAAAGTTAAAAAGTTTCAATAATTTGGTAATGTAATTTTTAAATTTTAACAAGGGAAGCACAGCGTTTTAGCGTCTTAGGAATATTCGCCTATGATACCGAGGTTTTGTTTTTTTTTTTTAAATTTATTAATTTTTTTTTTATCAGCAAGAGGTCTGAGAGCACTGCCACTTTCAGAAGACAACTTAGCCAATCCAATTACATTGTGCTGGACGAATATATTTTTTCCGTTATCTGAATCTTAAAATATTAAGCGGAATACATTTGAACCGACTGCAATGCGTATTTTTAGTTTTAGTTATACGAAAACTTTACCGGGGGACGTTATGTGTCCTATTAGGTCCGAAGGGTTAAAAAAAAAACATATTATATAAATATTATGGAATAAAGCTTCTAATCTTCTAGTCTTGCTGAGGAAGTACCTATGCAGCCACTAATTGATCTTCCTCCTTATTAGAAAAATGGCGTAACCTGATAATTTTTCAGGACTTGTGCGCCACGGGGGTGGCGGAGGTTTGAGTGGTTAAGCTAAACCAATATTAAGCTGAGTGTAATATTAAATTTGTTTTGCAGGACAAAGATTCGAAACCATTTTCCTCCAAAGCACTATCTTATTAAATATTCTATTTTATTTTTAACATTTAAAATTTTTTTGAACTCCATTAGGCGAGCGATGCGAGCAAAATGTTTGAGTCTTTTTTACATAAAAAACAAAAGAAAATCAAATTAAAATTACATGTGGTTTTAGTAATTATTTAGATATAGATTAATAGATAGATTCTTCCATGGGAAGGTGAATCGAACAAAAACAACACAAATCAAAATACGTTTTATCATTCAAAGATAAAACTTGGATTCAATTATGTTCAAATTTTGTCAGATTTAAAGATAAACACAAACAATTTTCGAACGTAATCTAAATCAAAATAAATATGACAATATCTGCCGTAAAATGGAATTTGAAATAAGTACTTACAATTTATTAAAGTACAGTAGGTCAGTACCTACAAGTAATATTTAAGTTAAGATAAACCAGATCAAAATCTTAAAGGTGCTATATTACTTACTTATGAATAAAAGAAGAATAAAAACGACTGATAAAGTCAATTATTATACTTATGGTAAATGTGCCTTCCACAAATTAACCCTTAAAATTACGCTTTATACTATACTTTACCAGTATTAAAATTGTCACTATATTCTTGTTCATAATATGTATTGTACGTACAATGTACATGTAGTACACGTGCAGTACAGTGTACACACTTTCACTTAGAAATATACATTCACAGTTTTAATATTGCTGTTAGCCTTGTGTAAATTGAACGAAACATCTATTAAAAGTATACTTAGGTATATCTACCTATTTTAAATAAATTTAGTTCCGATGTACTTGAGTATACAATATACAAATACAGAGATAATCGGAATAGCCAGAAAACTTGAACTGTTCCACCTTTAAAAGTATTTTGAATTTGTTGAATAAATTGATTTACTAATATTACCCAAGTGCACAACTTATTCGATGACTTGAGCTTTTTACTTTATGACAAAATTAATTGTTTATTATTAAAAGCATTTATCTACTTCATGGTATTTGTTAGAAATTTTTAATTATTTCGTCATTGCAATACTTAAGCTAACTAAGTTGTTTATAAAAAATACTAATCATAAGAGTCCTAACTGATTCACATAGAACTTTTATATGTAATTTATAAGGTAAGCCTTTCATATGTAGAATTTTGTAGATAGGCTTTTTATTTTAACTTTTCCAAGAAAATCGATATTTTTTACCTTCTAGGTTCCCCTGTGCTATCACGTATTACCAATCTGCAATTTTCTTCAACAAATTTGTCGAATTCGTATTGTCTATCACAAATTTGTTGCTAACCACTGTATTTTTCTAACAAATTTGTCAATTTTTCGGTAACTAATTGAGTTACTGCCATAAACAAATTTGTTGATATGCCATTTTTTTTTGCGTCTAGTGAGAATTTTTATAGTGACAAAATGTAAGTAATTATAATTATAAATTGTAATTAAATTTTTCACCAAAAAACTTGAAACAAACCGAATTATTTTTTTAAATAAAAAAAAAAACAATTGACATGAATAATGATATTTGACAGATAACAATGACAAATATAGTCGGTAAAGAAAAGATATTTTCAGTTCAATGCCGTTTTTAATAGTGGTGAACGACGATATTGACAAATTTGTTAGGTAGCCAAGTTATATTAGGTGATAAACCCACTGGTTCTATATGTGAAACAAATTTAAAAAAAAAATCCTGTTAGGCCTTCTATGGTTAGCAGGGTAGTATTAGGTTAACACTAGGTGTACACGAGGGATTTTAGGGACCGCCTTTTAGTAGTTTTTGCTTAAAAGTTGCATTTGTATGGCACAACATAGAATAAACATACAAAGGAATTAAAGAAGGTACGTCTACATAAATTTTAGGAAAATGTTTTTGATTACCTGGTTTTTCATTTCACATAAACAATACGCAAACATCCGCTTGATAAATTGTGAACAATTCGTTCACATTTGTGGCTTTACGTGCAGGTGATTATTTTCTTGCTGAACCCTAAGAAATCTTTCGTGTAAACGTGATTAATTGATTTTTTCATTTTAAAATACTTAATAAAATGAAAAAATCAATTACAAAATTTTTAGAAGTTCAGGTGTTTGAATGCCTATTACACGTGACACACACTTCAAGCCAATCTTTATTTACAAATTTAATAAATAACATTAAATAAATTAATTTTTAAAGATAAAAAGACTAAGATTACTGCAAATTTTTAATCTTTTTTAACTTAATTAATTCCAAAGTAAAGCGCATAATAATGTGTTGACCATATTTTATGAAATATAATTTGTTCGTCAACTGATAACTCGTTCAATTTCCGGAACTACTTACATATATTTTTGTCTCTATTAAAAATAAAGAAACTACAGGTAATCCTTGTTTAACGCGGAGGTTAGGTTCCACAAAAATGCCGCAAGACAAGGAACCTATAGAAAAAGGAGGGTTACGTTCCAAATAAAATAAAAACGTTACTGTTTCAATTATAAAAAAACTGTAAATTTTTAGTTGAATTTGAATGGTTTTCAATGAACTTTCAGGTGAGTTTGAATGGTTTTCCATTCATTTGACTAATTCTCAATGCAACTCATGAAAACATGATAACATACATATTTTTATTTTAGATTAACGTAGAGATAACCATAAAACTTCGTAAGGTTCAAAAGGTCAAAGTAAATTGACTAACGTATAATACACAAAACATTGCGTAAACTACATACCAAAAGCCAATCATTCTGATCAAAGGTTTCAGATCAACGAACGTGTTGTGACTCGAAAAAGTGTATGTATTAAAAAATGACATTATTTTCGCCTTACAACCAATATTTTTAAAATAAATAATTTTTCTACCTATAAAATATTTCAATTTTTTTCGGTAACTTATCACACCTTTAGAACATGCGTGCAAACAATGTCGAACGAACAACGAACCATATACAAATACATACCTATAAATATTAACATTTTATTCCGTGAATGACGTAATTTAGTACGATATTATATTGTGTCTAGAAATTGATTTACTTACTTTAATTTAATGAAATTGTTTCATGATGATTGCAGGGAACATTATATTTTTGTCATGATTTAACAATTTTCATATACGCAACCATACATACATATACATACAAAGCCAATCATATATATACATATTAAGCTTAAATATAAAAATATTGAATTTTTTGGTATTAATGTGTTTGAAAATGGATATCAGGGCCGATTCTTTCATACTTCGAATATTTGGAATATTATGACAGCTATGAGGGAAAACGTAAAATTTTAAAATTTAATTTAACAAAGTATGTATGTATATCGTGAGTATATACATACATAAGTATATCAGTCAACAAAATCGATTTGATGGTAAAAAAGTTTTATCAAAACCTTCATATTCTGATTATTTGCAAGTTAAACATTTTTTAGGATTGTTAAGAATCATATTTAAGTACTTGAATGGCAGCAAAAACACAAATAACATAATCAACAATATCAAGATTCCTACATTCTGGACGAAGTTTGACAAATTCTAAGTTACGTACAGCCGATAGTTATGTAACTGTTTACATTAGACCTCTCAACTGGTCACTACCGATTAAAGTACCACCTAAACAAAATTGGACAAGAACTAGACAATCTTCCCTTTTCCGCCTTGTAGAACACGAAACTGTAGAACACATTTTGTGCGAATGTGACGCATAAGCTAGCAGAAGACTGCAGCATCTAAAGGGATATACACACCATTGGATATCTGGCAGAACAATTTCAAGCACATACTGAAATTTATTAACAGAACCGCGCTGGAGGGTCACATTTACATATACAAAACATATATGAAGAAAATGATTTGACACTTTGTCTTTGACATGCAGTGTTGTTTTTTGACAATTTGTCACAATAGTATAATCTAACCAAAAACTTTGTATTTGACAGCAGAATTATCGCGGTATTTTTTTATTTTTGCCGATGGCAATGGTGAGATTGTATACTCATGGTATACTCTACAGTACCACTATCTTATTGATTACGAACAGACGGACATCCATATTTCAACTTAAAATTTCATGAGAAAGACGATGGTAACAAGTAAACATTTTCCTCTACGATGAATATTAAGGGACGGTATAAACTTCGTATCAAAGTTATCATACCCTTTGATGCTACGCTCATACGGATATAAATAGCCTTCGAGAACCATTGAACCTGATATTGTGTTTTCTGATGCGGCTTTCACAACAGCTAACATCACAAAAATATACCAACGTCTTACAAATACATTTTATATTTTACAAACTTGTTTTCCAAATGGAAAATAAAATCTATCAATATATATATATATATATATAGATAATAATAATTGTGTATTTGCTACAGTGCATTTTATGCTATAAGAAAATGCCAGTACCTCTAGATCTATACCTGTAGGGGAAATAAACTAAACTAAATTGATATTTGCATGGAAAATTTACTTAACTTACAAAATGTACTTGAACAGTTTTTGTATGTGCAAAAATGTTGAACTTCCTCAAAACAAAATATTTTGGGTTCATCAAGTTATTAAAATATAAAAATGGGTAATTACCCATACACAACTACCTATATTATTATTATTTATTTATTATCAGGTTATTTGAGGGTAATTGATGCACCTCCACCTGTATTTAGAACTATTGCGCCCCCCTTCTTACCACTATTTTCATGGAGCCGCTCCATCACCTAGAGTACCTCCTCCAAGTCCAGTTTCCGTTAGGAATTTTAGGATCTTGAGTGGATTTAGGTACGGAAGTTTCCTCTCGGGAACAGTGATTCCTCACATGGTCTTTCCTTTTTGCTGAGGAGGGCTCCGGATTCTGTTAGAAAATGTATTGGAATTTATTCCGCTACTTTACAGAACCTCCATATGGTGCTTTCTTCCAGTTCTAGCTTCCTTAGGTGTCTCTTCAGCTAGTAATGACCCGATAGGAATCCCGACAGCATCCTTAGTCTGTTTTTGCTATTTCTTATGCTAGCCTCGTAACTCTTTCGGTTCCTTTTTAATTCCGTAGTAGTTCTTTGTACTTTGGACTGTAAGTTCAATCCATTGGTTGGAGAATATATATTTAGCCCCTTTATTCGAATGCTATTTTTTTATGACATCGTAATTTATCAAAAAACCAGTAAAAAAAAAATAATTAGTTGGGTCGATTATACTATAATACCTATATGATGAGTACTTCATTATTATCTACAACTAAATAGATAAAAACAATTGTTTTTACTGTAGGTACAACTTGACAAATTAATAACGAAATTCTAATTATTTTATTATCTTTAAGTTTTCTGGAAATCTTCGTCATTTCACCGCCAATTTTTTTTAATCATTGACATTCTTGAGATAATTGCGACAATTTAGACTGTTTTAAAGTGCAATCCTACCACCCGGCCTCAGATTCACACTACCATGCCAGAGAAAAACACTTCATGTTTCACTTCCCAGTCGATGTTGAACTCGAGACCTCCAACTGTTCAACTGAGCCATTTGGTCGGTGAGTAAATGAATGGTTTCTGTAAAAATTAGATATACATAATCTTCCCTATAGCTGGTTCGATTTGCTCTAATTTACAACAATATTCAAATTTTTTAAATGTTTACTTATAGACTTTCGGGCCTTTCTAACAGGTACTTATAATGTACCTACGTATTGCGTGAAAAGTTTCATAACTTTTGGGGCTTCTAACACAATTTTAATCTTGTTAAATTATTACATAATTGAAAAATAATACATAATACAAAAAATAATCCAGTACCTACTACATAATATCTAATAAATGGAATTTTTTGTTGTGAATGTTGCGGCTATATTCTTGCCATACACTAAGATGTTAATCGTTGCTAAATTATCAAAATAAAATTTATTCATTGTGTAATTTTATTACTCACAATTTGACATGTATTTTAATGAATCCAAATGGCCGTATATTAATTCTATCAACAGATTAAACATTTGAGTTTTCTGTATCGATAGGTTGCTAATAAGGATGTAAAATATAACTAAAAAGTGCTAAGAAAATTTTAGCACGTTTTGCATATATTTTTACCGACAGTATGATTAGAATAAAAATAAATAAATAAATAAAATTCACTTACTATTTTGATTTTGGAGTATTTTGGAGACGAATTATCTATCAATATGTTTTGGAATTTTGGTCTCTCCTAAAACTTACAAAAAACCCTTGCAACATGAGCATCAAAGGGTATTATAACTTTGGTACAGAGTTTATAACCCCCCCTTAATATTTACATTCGAATAACCATCGTCTTTCTTTATTTCTTTCTATTTTAAGTCGAAATACACATG
>JANSTT010022481.1:0-26875 GCA_026745375.1 Platyura marginata | reverse complement strand
TAAAAACCTCACTTTAAGTACTTAAATAATTTTGAAAACAAAATATGTCTTGAGTACTTGACTCTCTAATCTCTAGTTAATTACCCCGCCTTATCTTAAGACTTAAACTTCATATTAAGATCTGTTTAGCACCAGTTTCAGGCTTTCAGCAGGTCAGTTCTTTCTTATCATATGGTTTTAGGTAGGTAATTTTATATTTTGGTCATATCATTTAAAACGAAAATGACCCAGTCGATACTGTCAAGTCTACGCATAGGATTACATTTTGCGGAAGTGTATATTTACAGTGCAATATTAACATTTTATTTATGTACTCATACTTATTTGACGCCAATCTTATAAATTCAAGTAGAACATTACCCGATAACAATTTTACAATTGAGGATGCAGTCTGTAAATGTTTGTATCATGTCGTACAATCTTAATATTTAAACTCTTTTGGACGAAGTATGCAAAACTCAGTCTGGACAAAGTTTGCATAACACTTTACTGCTACTCAGCCTAAGATTAAATTTTTTTTTATCGAGTTAGGCTCTCATTTGTGTGATATGGTTAGATTCAATAATTTTTTTAGATTTCCCTACAAATTGGCTCTCTGTGCTCTAAGTGCTTATTTTGCGAGGGGTCATGAGTTTGAGCAAAACAAGAAATAACTGTAGGCAGGTGGTTCGGATTCCACTGAAAACTGTAGATTCATAGTTAGCAAAAATCAATTGATGGATTTGAAAGGTAGAGTCAAATTATATAGTCTAAATCAAAATCGGTCCAGCAGTTTATCTATACTTGCTTCTACACTATATAAGTATACCCATATGAGCGTACCATCAAAGGGTATCATAACTTTGGTAGAAAGTTTCTAACGCCCCTTAATATTTACCATCTTCTTTGTATGTTCGTACGGGCTCAATAATTCTGGATGAACGACTGAAGCAGCGAGAGGTGAAATTTATTATGTATCTTACTCTAGATCTCTATTGATTTTGGAACAGTATGACAAAAATTATGGAGAATAAAATTTCAGATTTCACATACAATAAACTTTATGTAATTTCTAGGGTTCATTCATTGACCAAAAAGTTCCACGACCTACTATTGCAGTCAATTTAATTTTTTTTTAGTGCTTTTAATAATTTTTTTACTCAATTTTTTAATTACGTGCTCTACTACATATTTCTAGTCTTACAAATCATAAGTTATAATCTTGCTGTTTATAATGTGTGTAAGTCAAAATCTTACTATGATCATATTACAATAATTTGTAATGTTTGTAACTCATATAAAGTTATAATGATACAGCATATCCGTATAGATATAACTAAATCATAATCATACAATCCATATTCATAAGTCACGATTTGTTTCTTAATCAGATTTATGCGTATAAGTTTGTATTGTATTGTATTTGGCAGAGGGTAGATCACCAAAGCAGCAAAACACTGCGACCTATAAGGTCTATTGTATCATGCCTTCATACAGTATAATCCAGAAACGGTTTGACCTTCTTAAAGAAGGTCAATATTTCTCTGGGCGCTGCTTCCGCTATCTCCATTGAGGAGGTTAGGTATTGCAGCCGCATGTGCCTGATAGGAATGCACCAATATAGCACGTGTTTAACCGTTTCTTCGTTTTTTATCCATAGTCAAAAGACACTGTTTTCAATCAGTCCTAGCTTGTACATGTGGTATTTTAGGTGACAGTGATCTGATAAAAGTCTCATTATTAGTGTCTTTATTTCCACTTTTGTTAGTTTTAGAACATTTTTAATGCATATATGTAAGTTCGTATCCATACATATGTAAGTATAACTTCAACAATTTTACGCGCTCTCTAGTTGAGTGTGATTATGCAGCCGAAATCAATGTTTACACTATGTACCTAAACAAATAAAAAGAATATTCAAATCGTTTTTGTAGTTGATGGTATTTAGAAAATTTAAGCTGTCTGCTGCATAAATGCACTTTACAACTTGTTTAGATCTTGCCACCGATTCTCGTAGTGTTATGTTAGATATGACAACTAGAAAGTATCACTGACCTAATAAGGAATAAGTATTTAAGCGTTAATGGATTCTTCTGTTCCTGTTCCTGTTCTTTATGGTGGTCTGTATAAAGAAAAACGTGTGAAAGTGTATGTCATCATAACCCATATCACGTGAAATAAGGTTCTTATGATATCGTGCCAAATTAATCTGTTCTTGTATATTGAATTTGTACTAGTGTTTTTGGGCTTACATAAACACACATACAAATTAAGTTTAATCTTAATCCAAGTTTAACCATAAAAGCAAAACAGTGATTAGATAAAATATAATATAAATGGTAAAATTTTATTGCTAAATTGGGTACAATTATTTTTAATGCACGGTTAAATTACCTTTGTCAAAATTTAATCAATTCCCATTTAGACGATGAAGGTTGACTAATAATGCTGTTTCGCTCAGCTGTCTTTATTTACTTGTTACAAAACAAATTCTGCGTAATTTTCAAAACTAACACAAATCGATTTTTAAGTAACACAAAAATATTTATTTTCACTTATTAAGTGTAGCAAAAATAATAATATTCATTTGAATAAATAATATCTGTACACATCAGATGTAAATGGTCTAATTTCAATGGGTGTACGTACGTATTAAGTACAATTTATAGGTGCAACAGCAAGAGTAGATTAAACTCCCGTTCACTTTTTTCTTATTGTAATCGATGTTAAACCTAGAACTACTTAAGTCACTACTATCTACTATTGTATGAACATAAAATGATAGTATCAATATGCAAATCAGTAGGGGTTTGGTTTTTTTTCGAATCCCTTTGATTTTGCTGTCGTTTCAAAAACGATAAAAATCCGATTTTCGGAGAAAAATCGATTTTTCATTCGCAAAAAAAAAATTGGAAAATGTCAAAAACTAATTTAACACTGAAACGTCGTTTATTTGTATAAAAATAAAATTCATTCGTACGCCGTTGTTGGTAAATTATTATTCTCTGCCGTTATTAATAGCCAGAATAATCTCACACGCAAGTAAACCGAACCGTACGAGACCAAAAAAAATGTAACGAAATTAGCTTATGGGAACAAAGAACTAAACTGCAATGTTCTTAAGCTTTTTTGTTTTATGCGACACACACGTACTCGTGCTGCTCTTAAACAAACAGCCAAAAGTGAACTGAATTGAATTCATCAACACGAAACAGACAGAATTCTTTCGTATACTTCATTCGTATGGTTTGTTTTTATAATTTTTGTCTGCACAGCTGCTTTGCGGACTGCCTATCTATAGTATTTTTATACAATATTTTTCAATTTTTCTAAAGAGAGTGATTTAGACGAGAAAGTAATATTATAATAAAGCTTTTTCATAAAAGCTTAACATAAACTTCCTTAAAAGTACGTTTGTGTAGAACAAGATGTCGCTGTCATTTATTGTCTCTTTGCTTACTGACAACAGTTTTGTTTACCCTACAACTAAAATCTCTTTTGCACGAATATAGTCCGTTTTCGAACCATATAAAAAACAGTTTTTAATATTTTCGGCTTATAAAAAAACATTTCATAAGAAAACACAGTATAAAAAAATACGATTTTCGATGTTCAATTTCCATTCCCGACTAAAACCGAAACGGCCGGGTACAAAAAAGGAGATTTTTCTACTAGATGGGACATTTTGTAGTGTTTACAGAAAATTAATTTAATCTAAATGAAACAACACCAAAACCTACCATATATATACATATCTGGAAAGAGGAAGAGTGTAGCTTTATTATGCAAAGTACTTTTTTATATTATATTTTTAAACTGCGGTACCTTCTCTCCGAACACAGTGTCCAAAGTTATGTCTATCCCTATCAGTAATGTGTTTGTTGAATCAATTTGTTCCATCATAGAGGAGTGACTAAAATAGAATGCGCTTAAACTTAGTTAAGTCCGAACTGGCAATTCGAATTAATTTTGATATGGATTGTGAAACATTTTTTTCATATTTAAAAGCCCCAGAACAGAAATCGTTGGTCAAAAGTGTGCGAAATGACAAAAAATATAATTTTAGAAATAAAAAGTTTTGGAATACGAGAGCGAAAGAGTTTCTCCTAAATATGCATTTTCAATGTTTTATTTTGTCTAATTAATGCAACTCGATAGATTAAGAGTTGGCACCAAATTTTATTTTGATTCAGTTATGAAAACCGTTTTTTTTTTGTATAATTTTTAGTGCGGCAAGCAAGCGACTTGAAATTTTGGATTTAATCGCTTCACCACTTCAACACCCTCATACAATTTGTAAAAAACGTGTTTTTTTAATTTTCGAAAAAATCATGAGTACAAAAAAGTTTTTATTATTTTTCCTCCATTATATATTCTCCTTCTTTATTTATATACAAAATTACTAAAAGTTTTATAAGATTTTTAATATAAAGGGGATGAGATATTGTATAATTAAGTTTTATTTTTTATAAAATAAGAGGAGTTATAAAAATTACACGAACTACAAACAATTATTTCCCCCCCTTAAAATAAATTCTTAATCCCTTCAAATTTTTTTGAAAAATAAAAATGCTAGAATTTTTTTAATAAATTGGGATTTTATATTTTTTTGTATATTAATTTGACAGAGTTGATAATGTTTTGTGTGTAAAATAAAGGTTACAGCAAAAGCGAGGAAAGGGGAAAAGTGAAAAAAAGAAACCTTGAAAATGAATAAAACCCGCAATTATAATTTATTTCAAAAGAGGTGGAGAGTAACCCACTTTTGATTGGATTTTTACAGTTCTACAGTAAATCCTCACTATACAGGATGTTAATTTATAATATATTAAAACTAAAAATAATATTAAAACAATTAATTTTATTATTTTTTTTTTCTTTAATTTATTAACAGTGAATATTTATAAGTGCCGAATATCATTACAAAATTTGATTTTCATATATAAATAAATAATAATTGATAATCATATATAATAAATTAAAATTTCAAATTGAATATTTTGACCAAAAATTGTATTTTTATACTTAAATTTGATTTATTTATATTTAATTATTCATCTAATTAACAAATACATTTTTATCTTCCAATCACACACACCAAACGTATTTAAAACTAATTTGATTTTTTTTTTTTTTAATTATTTTTTATATATTTTTCAAAATATCTTGCACACTCTTATTAAATAAAACTTATCACATCTTCATTTGGGAGCGAAATGCTCGTTTCATTAGTTTTTTTTTTTGTTTCGTTTTTATTTTAAAATTAAAATTTGTTTGTATTTATAGCATATTGTTGTGGTTGTTGTTGTTGTTGTGTTTTTTTTTTGTTATAAAAATGAAAGTCAAAAATTATTTTGAAAAAAAAACAAAAATTTTCTACTATACATGTACCATAAAGAGCGAATCAATTTTAATTATTTGTTTGCTTCTTTTCATCTAAATACGTTTTTTTTTCTGGTTTATATATAAATTGATTTTACTGTTTATTTTTTATTTAATTTTTTTTTTTTAATTTTTCATCACTTCTTTATTATAAAAGTTTACCCTGTTGTTGAATAAATATAATATAGGTTTTTTTTTGTTTCTTTAAAGGTATATAAGTTAAAGTAAACATCTACAATCTTCTTTATTTTTTTTGAAATAATTTACTTTATTTACCGTATAATATATTTTCCAAAGAGGTTGTTGTATTTTTAATTTGTACATTTGGGTTTCAGCGTATACTGAATGTCATTCAATGTGTTTCGTTCAATTTAATTTATTTTATGGTATTATAGAGATATTAGTATATGCTTATAATTCTGATGTACATAATATCTTGTCTTAAATACATTTATAGACCATTTTATGCACAAATTTTCTATGTGAGTACAATTTTTGGGTTTTCTATATAAAAATTTTTGTTAGAAAAATTTCGAAAATGTATGTAATTGTTAATTAAATATAATTTAAAACAATTTTTGGTGATTGATTGAATTATTTTAAGTTAAATTTAATTTCAATACAATAATAATATAAAATCAAGACATTTTTAATGAAAAATGGATTATTGGATTATTTAATTAGGCTAAAATCGTTCAAATAATTGTTGCTTCAAAAATAGTCAACATTTTAGAAATAATTCGAACACTGCACTGATATTGCCACAAATAAATTCTGAAACCAACCAATTTATTATTTTTTTTTGTAATTTAGAATTCTTCAAAACTATTTTTCCCTAGTTCTATTGTTTTGCGACGAAAATTGCGTTAAGAAATGATAAAATTAATTGCACAACAGATATGAGTTTTTTTCTGGTATAGTGCTGCTTGTATTGTCGTTAATTTAATAATGCTCAATTCAATTAATAATATATTTCACATAATTATAGCTTTGGCAATAATTCGATACTCTTCAAAAGTTTGGGTCATCTCTTTTAAAAAAAATTTCGAGTCAATAAATCGCATGTATATAAAGATTAGACATTAAACAATTTGTGCCCAAAAACTTGGAAATAGTTAGGATGCTAAATCAAAGCTAAATTTGGATAATATTCAGGTGAGATTAATGTCCACTTATTTTTTATAAATGTATCGTAAAAGTAGGTATATAGTAAGTAGATATGATCTTGTCACGTCATGTATTTACCATGTATTGTCTGTTACTCATAATATGCCAAAATAATTACAAATTGGTCATTACGTTTTTTTTGCAGACAAAAGCAGCATATTTAGTCTCTGAGTAACGTCATTAACGTTCATGCATTAAATTATCTACATTTATAACCCTGAGATGATTGAGTAGAAGGTAGATGGGCCGCACGGTTCTTATTTTAGGAACCAGTCTTGAGTCTTAGTATAAACCGGTTTAAACCCACCGCAGTATATTAATAATTCTATTATTGACACAAAAAGGGGCTTATAATAATTTCTGATGCTTTAGAAATATGGCGTCCCTGAGAAAAGTTCCGTAATAATATTCAGAGAGTTTACGCTAAAATTAAGATTTTAAAAATAAAACAATAAATTATTTTTAAGACTCTGCTTTAATTTTTAGCCATGAAATATTTCTAATTATACAAATAAGTAGGTGACGTTGACGAAATATTGAAATCTGTAGTTGAAATCGTTTTTCTTTAAATATGGCAACGTCCAAATTATTGTTTGAAAATGTCTCTTGTTAATTTCCCTAAGTTTTCCAATAGTTGTTAAATATTACTTGTGGTTTTTGTTTTGTTGAGAATTCTTGTGCACATTATCTTCCTTTATATGTATGTAGTTAATTTACCAGTATACCTCTTTAATGTTAACCCATTTGTACCCATGGGTCGAAAACGACCCAATGATAAATTTCATTATATCTTTATTAAAATAGTGCATTTCAAAAAATATGTAATGGTATTTATCATTGGATCGTTTTCGACCCTATGGGTACAAATGGGTTTTAATGTGTTTCTATTAAAATATTTGAATTTCGAACTGAAAATTTGTGTTACATTTTCTGACGATATCATCACAAACTGCAATAGTGAGCACATAACATATAATGTATATATGTTGTATATATTATCGCTTTCGGTCCCTATTAAGGCCATCGAAAACGGCCGAATGTGCGTAATGAGCTTAGGGAAGAGTCGCGATGATTTGCTCACTTTTTAAATAACAATAATTAAAAAAATTATAGAAGTAAATAATGCGACCAAATTAAAGATTATCTATTAATTTGACTCTTGATTCAATATTAAATAATTAGTGATAAAATATTTATTAATTTTATCACTACTAAAATTTGATTCAAAAAAATTTTTTTTTTTTATATCATAGTAGGATACTATGCTTATTAGCGATTTTTTTATGGCAATACTCTAGTGAATAAATTATTAGAAATATAATTTATTCTGGTACGGAGTATTCCCTAATATCCCCTAAATATATCGACACAATTTTGTCGAAATCTATAAAGTATTTAAATTCTAAAACACGAAATCATAGCCGTAAAGTAGATTAAATTTAACATAAATTTTTTCCATAATTTTCCAAAAAAAAAAAATTTATTTAAACAAAAAATTACAGACAATTGTAATTTTATTACCGACATTTAAACATTTTTCTCAAATTATACCGGAAACATGTAATGTAGACTGAGCACAATATTTTCACTGAGCAAACCATCGTGTAGCTCACCCTGTGTCCTATCGTTTTGTTTATACAGTATGCTACAAAATGAATTTATAGCCTGAAAATGACGATTGTCATACAAATACAACAACAGAAATTTAATTTGAGACTAAATAGACGGGTGAACTTGTAATATCAATAAATTGGCCAGAATTAATAAACTTTCAATACTTTTCATTTATATGAAAATAAAAACTCGAAGTTTTTTAGTGTAAATAGTAATGTACATTAGGTCATTAGGAATACTTTTATTAATAATTAAAAATTGAATGAAAGAGAAAAATTATTAGCGGCACATACTAACTTTTCACAACTAAGTTGTTATAACTGTTGCAAAAATTGTCCATAAATCAGAATATTTATGTTGTTAAAATTAAAAGAAAATCGCCAGGCGTCAGAAGGACACAATGGTCTATATACTCTTACTATTGACATTCCTAAATCCTAAATGAATTACTGATTTTACTGAATCGCCTCCATATCAAATACCGATCAGTGTAATTAATACTCCAAAATTTGTTTATTTTTCAATTCAAAATTTGTGCCTTGATCGGAATTCGAATGAAGAAAACGAAAACCATCCGTTGGAAAAATAATTGGTTTTTACATATAATTAATTCTTATTGGTCAATATTAGAATGTGGTCCCAATTTAAAATGCGATCGTCAATTTCTTTTCGTCATTGAGTGGAATATACCGCTAATAACTTTAAAAATAAAATGTTTACGCTCAATGGTGTTAACCGCACGTTAATAAAATTAATTTCGGTAAATTATTTACCGATATAGTTTAATATTATCTGCATTTCATGTAATGTTTACTATTAAAAAATATTTTTATTTCAATTTAAGTTAAACAAAAAATTAAAAATTAATTTTTTTTTTATTTTAATTTTTTTTTCTGTTTTTTTTTTTTTTTAAATTTGTCGCTTGTCCATTATAACAATTTATTTTATTTAAATAATATACAAATATACAAATTATTTATAATAGTTATTATTAATTTTCTTCTTTAAACATTAATTTTTAATTTAATTTTATTTTTCATTATTATTATTATTTTTTTTTTTTTTGTAATTTTTTGTTATAGACACCCAAAGTCGAATTACCTAAACACTTTTTTTAATCCACGACATGTAATTTTTAATTTTTTACAAGTTATTTTTCCTAAACATAATGCCAAATATCATTTTTATACACGAATTTGCTATTTATTTCTATACAGTTATTCAATTTTTTTTTTTTTTTTTTTATGCAGCAGATATTCAAAATGACTACAACAACATAATTGGCCAAACATTTTTTCTTTTTTTTTTTCTGTGTAGGTTGATTATAATTGTTTATTTAAATAGGTATTTTTTTTCAAAAAAAAAGAGAAATTATTAAAATGTTATGAAGAAAATTAATTTTGACATCTTAAAAAACTATTTTTTTTTCTCATTCTGGTTTTTGTTATAAATCTATTTAATTCTATTGCGGCATTTAAGTATGTATAAAAAATAAAAATATATTTGTTTTATATTTTATTTTGTTTATTGTAAAAATGTTGTTTTTGTATGTTAAAATATAACCAGTTTTATTACAATCTGTAGGTAAATAGTAGTTTTTTTTTTTTTTTATTATTCAATTTTTAATTAGAATACATAATTTTAAATGTATATTGTATTAACAAAAAACAGGAACTTTATTTGTAAATCTATTGCAATGTTTGTAAATTGTATTGTTGTATGTGTATACATAATATAGTGAGTAATAACTACATATAGAAATAAACAATTGAAAAATTGCTAACAACAATAATGATGGACAAATATTTTTTTTTTGTTTTTTTTTTTGTTTTTACTCAGTGTCATATTTTATACATTACGAACGTTTTTTGAATTGTTATAAAATACTGAAAATTCTGAAACAACAAAATAAATTCATTTTGATTTAACACTAATAAAATTAAATTTAAAAAGAAATAAATATTTAATCGATTATTTTTTTGTTCAATGTAAAAAGTAAAATCAAAAATTGCCTAATATCTTGGTTTCTTTCATCATGAATATTTTATAAGACATTACATGTGTATGTTGACAAAAACATCTTTTTATTAGAGTAGAGTAGTATAGAGTTAGATTTATATAGTAAGTATCAAGATTTTTGTCCAAAAACAAGTAACACGCCCCCAGTCTAAAAACGAAATGCTAAAGAAATCGAATAAATCGAATTATGGAATTAAATTTTTAATTCGGGATCGCCGTCGATATTGGATCGATAATGCACTATAGTATTCCAATTGAATTCGTCGTTAAAGCGATTGAGATTCGACAGTGATCGAAATTTTTTCGTGATTGTTTTTGGGAACGAAAGCTGCGATAGCGAACGCAATATCGTCACAATATCGTCGGTCTAGAAACCAAACCACGTATCAACCAGTTTTTTTTGTCATCAACCGTTTTCACATCGATGTCGATTAAAAACAAGATTGTGTAAAAAGGGGTTGATACGTGGTTTGGTTTCTAGGTCGACGAGTCGACTATATAGCGGTATGTAATAGTTCGGTCGATAGTGATAGCGCGAAAATGTATACCCGGTAGTCGATATTCATAGTATGGTTCGTGTTTTGATCGTAGGTACGATTATATTCCTACGAGGTTGTTCGGCAACTAACTTATAAATCCGTCACAGAAGAAATTTGTATTCTGTTTCTCTAAGTCCAAGTATAGCTGTCAACCAGTAACGACTTCATTAGTGTTTCTTGACCGACAGACTATAAAAATATAAAACAATAAAAATGGAACTAAATCACATAATTTATTTATTAATTACCTCTTCTCGGTTTCTAAATTATATTCGACTCGTAACCGAAAAAGCACATAATTGGGCCTTTGTTAATACATTTTTTCAAAATATTCAACATGAGGAAATTAAATGAGAACGAAATTAAAAAACGTCACGATTTATGACGATTGGCTATATGGTCTTTAGTTTAATTCATCTGAACATTAGTTTCTTATAAATTTCAGTACTAATAAAAAGTCTTCGTCAGGATATTTTGTATGTAGCTTAAACATTTTTAAATTGCGTCCAATTAAAATATAATGAGCGGATAATTCAAATTTGTCGAGTAATAGAGCAAAATAATCCGTGTATTTCTCCTTTGACTATTTAATTTAATTTTATATTATATTTTGTGAAAATATTTTCTATTAAAATACCGCATAGTTCAATAGACGAAAATTCGACAGCATTTAATACAAGGCAGATTGGATTAAATCCGATTTCGTTCGGATTACATAAAAGATCATCCCCCCTCCTGAATAGGATTTAAGCTGTCCCACATCCCAGTATGCGATCAGGATCCGCATCGCATTCCTATTTAATATAGGAATACATATGCGCTCTCCATAAGTGAAGTTCGCGTGTACAGATAACCAGTCCTTTACAGTTTGACCTGTCATTGTGGAGCCACAATACTTTAGAACACCATTTCAATAGACAAGTTTAAGTTTTCTTTAACAAAAATTTCAAGTCTATCTCTGACAATTCAATATTTTTGGGAAAAATTACTTGGATTGCCAATTTTAGAACTGACCGTGGATTTATATTGTCAAAAATATTTATTTCTTAACTATCCTCTGTAGTGACATATATTCAACGCCATTATCATAACAATAATATAAGATAAGATGATAAGATGAGTCAACGTGTATTTGTTAACAATATTATGATAGACATTCCAAATTAAGAAAAAAAAAAAATTCAAAACAAAAATAAAACAAAAATCGAAATTAAAAAAAAATTTTATTTCATATATTTTAGTCTAAGAATAATAGAAACATTTATTTAGGATTCAATTTTCAAATAATAATCAATAGAATAAGTAGAAAAAGTTTAATTGCACATTATGTATGTACTGTACGAGTATGTAGGTAATGCGTATTACTATAAACACAATGATAAATGGTTTATTCTGCATATGACGTCACCCGGTGATAAATTCTTATGATTTGCTTTGTTACATAAATTCATATTATTATTTAAAAAAAAAAACACAATAATAATATCGGGTCCATATACAAATAATTTTCATCGGGTAAATTCACAAGTCACATCAGACAAATAAGATGAAATACATGTGTTTATAGATAGGAATCATGTAAGTAATGTTTTGTCAATTTGTTCGTATACGTAATGCATAAAATTGTGGTTACTCACTGGTTAACAAAAAAAAAAAAAAATTGAAAAAATTTATACGTACATATTTCTAATTAATTATAGTACATAAAGTTAAGTAGTTGCGTAAAAAGTCAGTTATAACAAAACAGCTTATAAAGTAAACGCAATTGTAACAAAGAGAGCTTGCTCAGTCTTCTTATTTTAAATAAAATATTTTTTTAACAGCACTAATAAAAAAAAAATAATAAAAAAATACAAATAAATATGCTTAATAGGCAACCAAATTGCAAATTTTTTAAATCTTGGATAAAGGGGATATTGGGGATTTTATTTCTATTTTGAAGCAAAATAAAAAAAATAAATAAAATAAAGTCGATTAATGAATTAATTACTATTCTACTAAACTATGTAGTATTGTCTTTTGTGTTTTTACATAGTTTTATTTTGATTAGATAGTTATGAATTTTAATTTAATATATTTTTTTTTATTTTGCATTTATATAATGATTTTATTTTAATTCCTTTTATACATTGTATACCCTGTATTGTTATTGTATTTAGTTTCTGGTTATTATAAATTTGAAGATTTTGTATTTTGTTTTTTTTTGCAATTTGGTTCCATCAACAAACACTGTTTTTTTCTTTTTTTTTTGGTTTTTGGAATAAACATTTAAGTAGACTCATCATTAAATTTTTTTTTCATATAACAATTTTGTAATAATTATATTGCACGACAAAACTGTTATAAACTGTAATATTACACCTAGAGAATTTATTTATTTTTGCCATTTTAAATTTAATTACGGTCTGAAGTATTTATTAGTAATTTGATCTTATGGTATTTTGATTGATCAACAATGAAATTGACATTTTTCATTTGAATGTGTTGTAGACGTACCAGATATGTAGCTAGAAGTGTAATTTTTTGCGCATATGACTTTTAACGGTTTAAATAAATGTATGTAGGTAAAAATTTAAAATAAATTACACCAGGCTCAAAATTTGATAGATCTGAGTACAGGCATTCTTTATTTTCATGAATTTCTGTATATTTTATTTATTGATGGTAAGCGATTATGAATTATTAAATACAAAATGTCACAGTTTAAACAATCTACCAAAGTTTTAATGCTAAGTCATTTGTAAGAAAGTGAGCCCATAATTGACCAGAATGTTTAATTTAAAAAATAAATCTATTCTCTTTTTTGTGAATTTTTGAAATCAAGAAAAAGGCTATTAGAGGGTGTGCTAATTAATGTCATGTTCAGTTTACAGAAATTTACGATTGGTAGTGCGTAGTGGGTAAATTGAGGTCATAATGTCAACCGAACAAAATGCACCCAACTTTTTTTCAAATTTTAACCTAGCAAATTTGTTCATACAGTTTTTTTTGTTTTTTTTTTTAGTCAAAAACGATATCTTTAAATGTTTATCCAAATCACAAATGAAATCTTTTCAGAGAAAAAGATTTTTTACTTAAACAATAAAAAATATACTTAAAAACTTACATATAAAATAGAAATATAAAAAATAGCATCAGTTTATTAAAAATGAAAAAGAAAACAATAGGAAAAAGTAACAAAACAATTATCAAAAAAAAAAAAAAACTATCGTAGTCACTTTTTTTTTTAAAATTAAAACATTTTCACAGCTATCAACTCAATAATAATTATTATTACTAATTGTTCATAAAAGTAATAATAAAATAGTACATATATATAAATTATATAATATAATTTTATGGTAAGAAGGAAGCACTAATATCAATCTTAAACCCACCTTTATCTATTTTAATCGTATAAATTGTGTTTTTGTATTTTTTTACTTTTTAATTATTACGATTAATAAAATAGATTAAAAAGTCTGGGTAACTACTGTGCGTACGTATTGCAAAACGATTTTGTTTTTTTTTTTGATTAAATTAACCTAATTTAAAAAAATATCGAAAACAAAAATTAATTTTAATTGATTTATATGAGTTTTGATCAAAAGCACCAACGCACATTCTTCTTAAATCTCTTTTTTTTTTCTTCTTCTTTAGATTTATAACTTATATTTACACGTTAAGACAGTATTGTTTAAATATTTGTTTGCACACGCTTTCGACATATTTTTGGTACACATTTCTATAATACAGTTTTCAGTTTTCTTTTTTATTATTATTATTATTATATATATTAAAATTAGAGATCATGAGAATCTAATTTTTTGTTTTTTTTCTTCTATAAAATATTGCCCATTTTCAATTTTTTATTGTATTCAATTTATAACTAATTAATTATAATTAATTAAAATATATCATAAATATAATTTTTTTTTTGTTTTGTTATTTAATATTGCAATTTTTTATTTTTTTTGTTTTAGATTTCAAATCGTTTTTTCTTTGTTCCTATTTATGGTTCCGCAACTTTTCAATTGGTTTATGCTCAAAGCATAATTTTTCTTTATTTCAGCAGAGACCATAATCTCATAAATATGTTTCATTCTTGTCCATTTTGTTGCATAATCTCACGTCGATCATCACGATTAAGTGCCAACGGTTGTGTAAAGTCATCTTCTAATGATTGTTTGGATCGATCACTTTTACAATCCTCATCCATTGCCATATGTAATGATGGATGATGTCGATCGGGTGGTAATAGATTTAGCATACTTAATGGTAAACCGGGAAAACCGCCACCGAAATCTGGATAGAAACTCGGTTGGAATGGATTGAACATTGGATTTGGACTGGACAATAAATCGGGTTCGGACGATGAGCTACGTTGCATTGATTGATTGTCTAATCCATCTTTTCCATCTTTATTTCGATTTTCATTTAGTCCTTTATTGTTATTATTATGGACATTCATGCCCATTGTAAGTAATTCAATTGGTGGTCCACTAATGCAGTCTTTTCGCAATTGTTCCAATTTTAGGCTTTTTCCATACTTACCACGAACGTACATTAGTAACGAATTGTATGGAATGCCAAATATTCGAGATGCCTGACTAGTAGTCATTTTTTTGTTCCACACATGTTGTAGGGCTTCGGTTAATTCGGCATTTGTCCATGAACGCGGTGGTCCACCACGCGGTGCTGAATGTTGTCCTTTTGGTCGGCTCACTGAAAAGTAGGTTTTAGATTAAATGGTGGTAATATTAAAATGACAAAAAAAAATTTAATAAAATTTTGCCAAATAGACAATTAATTTATTTCTCTCACTATACGATTTTTTAATGCAATAAAATTTAAAAAAAAGCATAGGGCAGGGTGATTTTTAAAGTAACCATTATTTTAACGCATCCTTAAGGTACTGGCACACAGAGATTGACAGATTTGCCATTTATTGACCGCACGACAAAGCGTTCTCGTGTAATACACATATTTATATGAAGCCGTGGACATAGAGGGCGGATTTTCGAATGTATTGAAATACAAAATATTTTTTCCCCGCGACAGTCTGTCAATAATTTGTATTGTTGTGATTGCAATTTTGGCAGAATTGAATTATTGATAGATAACGTGAAAAAATATCCATTTATTTTGATATTAGTAATAAAATTGTCAAATTTTTCGCGTATTTCAAATGCTTCGTTTATTGGTCGAGGATTAGTTGGCTTTATAGATGTCGTTGTAGGAATAGGTTCTGTTATTTCTTCACTTTTTGTTATTATTGTTGTTCCCTGTTTAATACGAAGGTAATTATGTAATCATTACTTTTACAATGTGTGTGACCATTTCGATCTTCCCGTCAATTGGCCTAAAAAATATTCGCCATTTTTGAGTTAATATTCGAAAAAAGTTTTCAATAACTCTTCGTGCTCAACTGAGGCATATTGCATTAATTTTTTATCCGTACACAAACAAAAGTAAGAAAAGAAACCACTACTACTACATTGTGGGCAATCGCGGCAGACCGCTTTCTATGTGTTGTCTCCAGATCGCTGACTGTCGCGGTCAGACTGCGCTCTGTGTACCAATACCTTTAGCGTTTTTTTTTTATCGAATGAAATTTTTGGTACAGTTTTATTAGCACAGTTAGAAAATTACCATGTCGAAGGTGGACAAAAATCTCAATACTCTACGAAAATCATTGCCAATTAAACTATGATGTCCTATTTTATGAATACCCCTGGCGCCTAGGATTGTTGAAAGCTAAGCGGTTACTTAAGTTTAAAAAAAGAATATAACAGAATTCAAATGAGCATTTTTAGAAATAGAAATTGTCAGTCAATATTTTGCCTGATGTAAGCGCCGGTAACTAATTAAATTACGGTTAACGCACCACACATAGATACTCATACATATATAGATAGATACACTTAACTATACAAACTAGAAGTAGGTATCTCTAATTGGTTACAATATTTCATTCAATTAATTTAAAACAAGTAGTTGTTTTGGCTTGATTTATTCCCATAAGAAGATAAAATAAAAATTACCATAATTGACAACACTTTTGGGTCAAAAACTTCATGTAAATTACCTGATGTAGAATTTTTTTTTGCATGTAATTCTGTCATTCTACGGGGCTAAGCGGATCTCTACCATATACACATATAAAGAATGAAAAAAATCTTAATAAATGATATCACACGAAACGATAGCCTAAAACCCACATATAAGAAAGACAACAATAAATAATCTACATTCATTTCGTGACATAATTCTATGTTTTCAATGTGGGTGTGACTTTGGAAATATATACATAAACAAAAAATTAAAAAAAAAAACAAAAATATCAAACAGTACTATGAGTACAAAATATTTTATCCACACAGCAAAACTAATGTTAAAATTGTTTATAATAATTTTTAATGTGTGTTCCATCTCCATTGCAAGTTTTGTTTTAAAATAAAATCATAAAGGAAATGATATCGAAATGTACACTGAAGGAAAATACTCGTATCTACCTATATAATATATAAAACTAAACTAGGCATTATCTGATTTTGACTGATAACCTTTTATTTTAGTCATGATTTCTGCCCGTATAAAATATATAAATATTATTTTTATTTTTATTTTTATTTTAAATACACAGTGTGTATAGAATTTATATTTATACATATTTAAAATGTACTTGTAATGATCATACAATGAAAAGAGAACAATTTTTATCGCATATTAATATAATTGTGTGTAATGTATTTATTATAAGCTAGGATTTGTTTTTTTTTTTTTCTTCGTATTTTTTTTAATTGAAAACAATGTAAATGTTTGCCTCTTGGGTGATCTAACCATTTTCATTTTCGATTCTATTCGATATGATGTTGCATCTTTGGCAATCTGTATTTATACGGCCTAGAACCATTTAGGTTTTTTTTTCCTTCTCTCTCTCTCTTTCTCTCTCTCTCTCTTTCTATGTTACCTACATAGTAGTACATTGTTTTGTTGAATATCGAAAGTGTTAATATGTAATAATAGTATGCCCAGAAGCATAAAATGATCTTTTCACTTGCGTATATACTGCAAGTTGTAATATGTAGAAAAATTAATATTTGCCAAACCTTTATGGATTTAGTTATTATGCATAATACATAAAATTGCAGAAGCTTTTTTTTGTACATATAGTAATTTTATATGGGGGTTAACAGTATGTTAAAAATAGTAGGCCTTATATTATGAAACACAAAAGCTTTTGGTATTTATAATTTTTTTTAAATTTTGTTATTTATTGGCTCTTCTCGACTGCACGGTATTCCATTTTTGGTATCACGTAAAAAAACAATTATCTTCTTAAACCATATTGATGAAATATGATCTTAATTTTTTTTCGTTCCTTTTGGAAATGTCAAAATACAATTTTTTTAGTTTTTATCATAAATAGAGGAATAAGGGTGTTTTCTACTAAGTTTAGGAAGACATAATGATTTTCATCACTTCAGAAATTCGATTTTGGTTAAATATAAATAAAAACAGTAAAATTTAAAAATATTGACAGTCAAAACACAAAAAATAGATACTAAAATTTATATTTTGTACGAAAAAAAATTAATTGATTTTAAACTAATCAGGTCATCCACCCTGCTACCATCATCATTATTATCAAATAAAATTTCTCTCTTGAAAGATTTTCTCATTTTTTATTTCTATTGTTAACTGTGCAAGCAAGAAGTAATTATTAAAAAAACTTCCATTTTATTTATTTAGTTTGTAGAAGCAGAAAAAAAAATGAATGTCAATTGTAGAAGGTTTAATTTCATGACAATTTTATTTGTTTGGGGTTATCGGGGGATATTTTTGCCTCCTTATCATACATCAAGAATTTCGTATAAAATTTTATTAGTATGGACATCATTTTTGCATCTTCAAATAGTACATATCGAATGTATCAACGTAAACTATGATAACTCGAAAAAGACAATTTTTTTGTATAGAGCTGATAAAACTTTCAGGTATTTTCATTTAAATATTGCAAAAATCAGCAATTGTAATTTTTTTTAATGTGTTTATGTATTGTTAATTTCCTTAACAATATTAATATCGATGGCCTAGTTTAAATAGGCCTCAACCAACATCTACAAACTTTTACAGAAGACACAAAAAACATTTAAAAAAAAAATTTTTATTTTAAAAATAAAAATGTGAATATATACAGAATATGTTAGAATTCGCTAAGAATTATATCTAATTAAATCTACATAACCGACTGGGCACTATGTAAAAGTATTATATGCCTGTAGTGCTAGAATAGCAGATGGCGCAAAAAACTTATTTTTCAAAAAATAACGGTTGAGGAGGCCTATTCACACTAGGCCATCGATATGTTAAATTGAATTAGAACGCTTTTGGTCTCTTGGGATAAAAAACTTAAAACTATATAAGAACTCGAGTTATTCTAGTTAAGTTGGGTGAATCGATGTATGTATGGCATCAGTGTATATGTATAAAGATCAATGGTTCTTAAACTCTTTGTCACGGCGACCCCAACTTTTGATATACATTTTTTCGTGACCCCGATTCACATATTTATATACTTTTTATGAAAACGTGTGTGTGTGAAAACGCAGATTTTTCATAAATCGATAGGTGTATTTTTGGTACTGTTGGGGTCGCGATGGATAGATTAAGAAAACGCCTAACTAAGAAACAAAATTAATATAAGATGTAAGCAACAACCCTACATAAATGAAGTTTAGGTATATTCGCGACAAACTTACTTGGATTATAATTTAATTAATTCCATGAAAAACAGCGAGAATTCCTTAATTTTACTACAGAGTCGCTGCTCTTTTATCATATTTTAAATATACAATTTCAGTACTATAAATTTAAAATAATGTTGTCTTTAAAAAAGAATAAGAAATTTTTAACACCTTTCTAGCACAGCTCAACTTTGTTAATTTTTTTTTTGAAATACCTATATAATTCTAATAAAAAGAAATTATTCTCCAGCTGTACCTACTCCTTACTTTATTCATTTATATATCGATCAACTCCTCTAAAACCATCTAAAAATATTTACAAAAAAAGTTCAGCGAAAAATACAAAAAAATTAAGATTTCTAGTCGAAATCAGACAATCAATTCAGACAGATAGTAGTTTGAGCTGGAAGAATTGATTTTGTTCTACCATAATGAAAATGGCTCACATCAATTGCTTCTTATGATCCTAGCTCTATGCCTACTATTATTTTTGATATGTCAAAATGGAAATTTGTTCCAAATTTTTTTTTAAAAAGGCAATAAAACTAAAGTAAAATTACAAAAGAACAAAAATTTCACCAAAGTCTCAATTGAGTTTGTTCTAAAATATTTTTACATCAAAAGCAAAATATATAATTTATCAAAAAATGCTAAAACTAAAAAAAATATATTCATAATCGACTACTTAAGAAAGTGGAAAAGAAAAATTTGATATTTGTGCACAAAATAAAATAATGTGAACAAATAGGTATAGGTATTAAGATTAAAATTAAAATCCAGTTATTTATATTAAAAAATTGAAATTAAATTGTTAAAAAGGTGAATGGCAAAATGATCAAAAACAACATTTTAGGAAATTGTTTTGATTAGAAAATTGTTAATATTTACGTTTTGTTCATATACATAATAATCAACATTAAAAACCGTAAAGAAACTCTCATCGTTTCTAATCAGAAACTAGTTAACACAATATAAACGGCAATCCAAAAAATTAAAAAAAAAAAAAAAAAAAAACCAAAAAATAATTACATGATAGAAAAAAAAACCTCAAGCTTTCAATAATTTATTATATCAATTGATGCATGATGCATACGTCATGCATCATAGCAACATAAAATACTGGTTCAATTGGGTAAATCGGAAAATCAAATCAACCATCGATTTGTCTGAATTTGGATTATAAAATGGGAAACATTGAAACCGAATAAAGACAATGTCGATATGCATGTGTAACTAAAGACATTAAAATGTGAATTTGTTTTTAATTTATTTTCATGAAATCTCAAAAAAGGTAAAAAAAAAAAAACAAAAACAAAAACAAAAGTTTCTAAAAACATACACGAACGAACTCACCAGAAACAATATTTTTATATTTATACGTATGTATACCAAATATAAAGTTGTATTGTAAGTTAGAGAGATACAAACATGGGCTAAGCTTCTGTTAATTTAAAATATTAATAACCATTACTAAAATGCAAAAGAATCGTGGCTCGTATTCTTGTTGAAAGGCCGTTTACTCAATGGCATAGATTAAAAGATTTGATTTCATTTTATATACCAATAAGAAAAAAAAAATATCAACAATGCTTGTAATTGAATTTCAAAACAAGATTATTGTGAGGTATGGCTATTCATCTTAATAATTTAATTTTGATAAATGTTTTTTAACTCGAGAAGTTGTGTCTGAAATAAAATCAATATCATCGATGAAATCCCAATTAATTTTTATATGTTTTTTGAACAGAGCGTGTAGGTTAGGCATGCGTGTAATTTGTTTTTAATAAGGCGAGAAAAAAATTGTTTTTTTTTTTTTTAATTTACTGTTAATTAATATTAAACATTAATATAATATAAAAAAAATACACTTACTTTTCTTTTTTAGAAATGGACCATGATGATCGGTATGCATTCCGCGTGGATCTGACATTTCCATTAATGGATTGTACAATTTTGCTGGATCCATTCCAGGTGGAAAAAGTCCAAGAGATGATTCAAGTCCAAACACTACAAATATAAGTAATAAAAATGTCATTAAATTAGCATAATACTGAATGTGACATAGAATCTTCTAAACGTTTTCCAAATTGGGGAAAATTGAACGAATACTTAACTATAATAATTTTTGTAGGTAGGTACATGCAACATTCCTTAATATTTACTGGTATCTATCATCCCGTGAACAGGAATCACAACGGCATTGTTTTAGACATTTATTTGGTCATTTTGATAAAAATTAAATTTGGACATGCAGCACTTTCTATCTCAAACATTGTTTTGGTGGTTAAAAAAAATAAAATTAATGAATTAATTCGAATGTTTTGTGATTAATTGTCGCATTTATAATATTGAAAAATTTTATCATGAAGCTCCTTCATCAATTTGACACATAAAAAATAAAAATATTAGTTGCCTGATTTTAGAGTTGATTAGATTTGATTTAGAAGTAAAAAATAATCAAAAAAATAATAATCAAATAATCATGTATTGTTATTATATAGTATGTATTCAAAAAGTGACCGAGACACCCTAGTAAACTGTGAATTTTTTTACAATTATCTTAATTGACATGGAAAATGTTGGAAAAATGCTCCACTTTACGGAAACCATTCAAATGCTCACTATTTCACAGACATTTTTGAGATAATGGCAGTTATAAATTTAACCATCCGGTCTCAAATTCAGTTAACTGCGGGCAGTTGAAATATTGAAATATAAATGTCTAGTAGATTAAGATGTGTTGCTTCAATATGGTTCAAAAGAATATAAGTAAAAATAATCAGTGCTGCTCAAATAATTTTGCACGGCTTTAACTTGGCCATAAAATCTCACTTAGAAAATTACCAGAACATTTTTTTCTTGTATTGACCCACTCTAACATTTCATTAAAGAGAACGTTTGAAAAAACATATTTTTTGGTGAAATTTAGTAAAATAGTGTTGCCAGATAGTGTAAAATATCCAAAATTACTAGAATAAAAAAAACTATTTTTGAAAAAACTGATGTTTGGGCTTTTTGTTATATAAAGCATCGATATTTGCTTGTAAAATCATGATTATTTTAATGTAAATTTATAAACTCTACAGAAAAGGATATTTTAAACTGTTATGCTCACCTATTGAGCTACTAATTACTAATTAAATCTTAAAAAAACACTTTCGAGCAATCAGACCACGCAGGCCTTGGGGGAACTCAAACTCAAGTCAACGTCAAACGACCGATTGGAGGAGGTATCAGATAGCTCGGCCATGCCTAGGTCAACAAACCAAGAAAGTCTTGTAAAAGAGGGGAACAAAGGGGTCTCAATTTTTGGAAGATTAAAAAAATTATCGAAGTTTTGAAAATCACACTTAAAATGAGGAATGTCAAACTCTTTTCAATCGAGATTACTAAATTTCAGTTTTATATTTATACTCTTGCTAACTGTCATTTGCTATATTTCTACATGTATGTTTTTCAATAAGACTTATTAATTAGTGTCTCTTTTTATGCTGCGCAGTACAAGTATCGCAAAGTGTCTACTTTTGTAATTTTTCATTGGTGTGAGGTAAGGTAAAGAGGTAAAAAAAACAACAACAAATGCAATCATACAACATTTTAAGCACTTTTCTTAACTTTTCACTTTGAAATCAAATGTGTTTTTAAAATTAAAAAAATTTATTACAAAATGTTGATTTTTACAATTAAGAAATCTTTTGAATATATCAGAAAGAGTGTAAGTCGAGTTATACTCAAATCGATATTCTTTCAAAAATAAGATTTTTTTTTTTTATTTTGCTGGTGAGAGTTAGACATAAATCATGAAATAAATACGAAATCCATTTTTTCATTAAAATATTTGTTTGCTTGTTAAAGCGAAATCAATAAATTATAAAAGCTCAAAAAAATTTGTAATGCTTCTCTTGAAAAATAGAATTTTTTGAGTAATACTCTTTCTGATATATTAGAAAGAAATATTCATTTTCACTCATTTTCTAATTAGTAGTTGTTTACTTATACTATTTCAATACAAAATAATTCTTCATTCGCTCGCAATCTTAACTAACCCGACAATTTAGACTTGAACATTTTGTTGCAATGGTAGATAATGATGCGATCGTCAAACCCCTCCTCATAGTAAGTAGTAAGGAAATTATCGAAGATTTTCCTTCCCTGAAAGCTAGGAAGATAAGATTGAATTCTGTGCATTTGTACATTTCAGCAATCACATTCCTCTTTCTGGTGAATACCTACTATAGTGATGTCACTGACAACAATTTCAATTTGGTTAGTCTTTCTGAAAATTTCCTTTCATACAAAAAAAAAAAAAATAATGAAAAATACGACTTATCAAAACTATTTCTGGAGAATTTTCTGATTACAATATCAAAGAAAAAAAAACTTTAAGTAATGTTGTATTGTACTTCCACCTAATTTTTCTATCGCGTTCACTTAATTGCCTCTGTCTCTAGGTGATGTATGCAACAAAAAAAAACTTTTTATGACACATCCTTTAGTTCTAAACATAATGCACAGGTATAAAAATTTAATTTTTAAAGCATATTGTGTACCCAAATAAATAGACAGAACAATGGAAATTATTTTGTTCTTTTTCAATGACCTTTTCTTCTAGATAATTTTATAATATCATTATCCTTAATACTTATAATAGATCAATAATTGCACTTAAAACTTGCCTGGTATGCTGTTGGGTACATTTTATTGTATCATGTGACATATTCAATGTTCATATACGATATATTCTAACCTAACATCATCTAACAACCGTAATAAACCGAAATAAATAGGATTTAGTTCATTTTTAATTTTTAACAAGAGGTACATACTATAGCCAGTGATGGCAAACCTATGACACGCGTGTCAAAGGTGACATTCCAAGACAATTCGTTTATGAACGTTTTTCGTCTTCGAAATCTATTATATGTACTTACAATACAATTTTTTTTTCCTCATCCTTTTTTTAAGCGATTATCGGTTCCATCAAATTGTCGCGTAAAACAAATCGCGTAAAAAAATTTCATAAATTTATACAAGATTTGAATTAAAACTTTTTAAATAATCGCGTTAAAGTGAATTCGCGTAAAAATGCGTCCGTAAAAAAAGGATTAGGTGTACTTATACATATTATAAAAATGTAATTTAAATAACCTATTAGGCATTCAAAGAATATTGGTAAAGAAAATCCCATTGGAACAGGATTTATTGAGTGTCCGCAATCCGGAAATATCAAACACTTTTAGAACTGTGAATAATCAAGGGATGGCTTTATTCACAATGTTTTCCTCTAGATATTTTTGTTAAATTTTTTTGTTTTTTTTTTAAATGATATTAAAAACAATAAAAGAAACCTACTTACAGTTGACACGAAATACCAACCTTTAATCGAAGATTTACCATATGTAATTTAACAACAAAAAAGTCATTATTGTAGAGAATGTTTTCGCTTTTTTAATAAATATATTTTTTATATTATAAATAGAACTCTTATTTACTAGGACTACAAATATCACAAAAATTAGGGATTTATGTCGTCGGGCCTAGAAAGCAAACCATATTTAAACCACTTTTTCTAAAATCCATTTTTTAAACGATATCGATAATAACAAAAAAGTAGATTTTAGTAAAAAAAAATGGTTGATACGTGGTTTGGTTTCTAGACCGACGATGATGTGGCACGATACCCTGTTTAAGGCTAGAATTTTAACAAATTTTCACACATCAAACTTAAAAGGTTAGCCATCACTGTCTAGGGTAAATACCGGGAAAAACCCCAAAAAATTTCCATCAGGCATACATACGTATACCTATACCGATACCGATAACCGTAAAAGCGCATATTCAACAAATAAATATATAAAAATATAAAATGGTAATTATATGATAGACAATATTATATCTTTTACATTTTACATTCATTTATTACCACGAAAAGATGCAAAATAATTTTGAAAAGAATTTGTACCTATTTACAATATCTTTATGTACATATATATATGTATGTATATAGTTAGTATACATAACAATAATACAATAAGATAATTACAGTCCTAAAGGCAAATCTTTCTTTTGCAAATGTCACAATTTTACAATAGACATTTTACGATCATATGGAAAACGTTTATTCTTAATTGAAAAGTTTTTTTTTTTTAATTTTTTTTTTATCTTCTGCTAAATTTAAGGGCTTTTTAGTATATGGCATGCGGCATCGTATATTATACACGATGTGTTTGGGAGGATATGGATATGTTTTAATTGCCTCGACAATAAATAATGAATAATGTAACAAGATATTAAAATATTATAAATGAAAACGTTTTACCTACATACAGATATATACAATGTATGTTTATGACTTCTTTTAGGCGCTAATTTTAAAAGAAATTAAAACAATAATACGTTGAATTACTTACATTAAAGATTAAAGTGGGGAAAATAATATTTTGAGTTTTTTTTTGTTCATTCTAAAAATTTCAGATGGAAATTTATTCTTGTACGGTCACAGTGAGATTATATCTTATAAAGTCTGAACCGTGATCCGATAGGAAATTGTCTGGTTCGATTTGACATTTTTTAGTAATTTTAAGTAATGATTCGATTAGTTAACCGCAACTGATGGTGAAATTTGATCATATAGACACAAATATGATGTGAATATTATTTGACCAGTCACGAATCCTGCTAGCATGTAAGTGAAGGAATCTTTTCATATGCAAACTAATTATTAATTTATAATCTTCAGATAATGGATTTCCATTTTTAAATTGAACATAATCAAATATATATGTACATATGAAGTTGCATTCATATTACAATATTCGATTCGAAGTAATAAATAAAGATGAATTACATAGGGCCGATTAGATTAATTTCACACTCTTCTTAAATAGAGCTCTAAAACTGCGTTAATATCTAAAAGCTAATAACGAGTTTAAATTTTTGTTCAAGTCAGCTTCGTCATAATTATCATACTACGTATTTTAATTAAACATTAGGTCTAAATTGGAAGGGACCATTGCTTCGTTCGATCTTAAAAAATGTTTTTTTTTTTTGCAAAATATATAGAAATCTATAATAATCTGACTCTTGAAGAGATAAAATAGGGAATAATTTTTAGATTTTTTATAAAAAAAAAAATACAATGCCAATAAACTGTAATAGCTCATCATAAATAACCTAACTATGCCCATACTACCCTGCTAACCATAAAAGGCCTAATTACATTTTCCAAAATAATGAGTTATTAACAG
Source organism: Platyura marginata (assembly GCA_026745375.1). Classification (NCBI taxonomy): domain Eukaryota; kingdom Metazoa; phylum Arthropoda; class Insecta; order Diptera; family Keroplatidae; genus Platyura; species Platyura marginata. Next base: position 199 of record JANSTT010022481.1, on the reverse strand, counting down.
GCGTATTCTGTGTTAAAATTATTTAAAATCGATTTTAACTATGAATACAAGATGATAGATATATGATTATATATCTTTTTACATACAAATTGCTATGACGATACTGTGATATTCCAAGCAAAACTTATAAAATTAAAACAATATTCGATGATGCTTTTAATTTTATAAGTTTTGCTTGAAATATCACAGTATCGTCATA
>JANSTT010022470.1:0-42060 GCA_026745375.1 Platyura marginata | reverse complement strand
AAAATTGTTGTATTTTTGAACCTAATTCAAAGAAAATCTCAAAATCATAAAATTTCAAGATATCTCATTTTTGCAATGTGTGAGCGATATATAGATTGGAATAAACATTGATGTAGTGGTAGTAAAGGTAAAGTTTTTATAAGATTCTACAATATAGTTATTAATGTATTAAGATCAGCGCCAATTAGGTAAATTGTTTAATTTAAGCATATTCAGGAGGAGTTACTAAAAAAAACACCTTCAAAAATGCTATGTTTATAATTTATTCCAAAATTCCACATCCCAAAAAATTTGAGAAAAGTTTTTATTGTTTTTTTTTTCTAAATATTATTTCGCAAAACTTTTCCGCACTATAGCGTCAAACAAAAAACAAGTTTAATTTTTTCATATAAAAACGATCGGCCCTAATAAACGTATGTATTTGTATAATAATTTATGATTACTTATTCGGAAGGGAATATAGAATATATATATTTGCACTAAAACATATGCTCCAATCGTTATCGATATATTAACAAAGGAGTTTAAAATTCTACAATGTGTAAGCAGGTAGGTATCTTGCTACAAACGGTGTATACAAATGACACAAAACATACCATAAAGTCAAACTAAATATTTAGCAAATTAAGTTATAATTGGACTTAAACGTTGTTTAATTACAATTTTGTAGATATGTAAATGACATTTTTCTGCATGAACTATAGGTAGTAATTGTTTATTTGAAGTAATATTTCATAGGTATTTCAATGGGTATAGATTAATTATTGTTTGTAACAGATAAAACAAAGACTAATTATGTTTGAGCGTTTGAGGTTAAGTTTAAGTTAATTTAAAAAAAATCGAAACATGTAAATCATGATTAATATAATAGCATATTGATAATAAATGAGAAATATTAAAAAACTTTGCATTTACCCCGCCCGGCTCCGCTTTATATTATGATATATTTATGAAAACCTATTAAAATTATTTATTTTTTTTTATTTTTCTATTTCTCCATACAGAATCTAAATCTCCCTAGAGATTGGGAGGGGCCAATCCAAAAACTTCGGAACAAAATGTTGGTAAGGGGGCATACCCCACTCCCCCACTATTTTTTAGATTAAAAAAAAATTATATTGACATTTCTCCATACAAATATTAAAACCGCCTGGAAGGTAGGCAAGGGGGCGACCACCAAAAAGTCCCCATATAAATTTTGTCTCATATAAATTGAGTTTCTTATTTATAAATAAATACCCATTTATTGTTAAACTAATTTTTTATTTAATATAATTAAATAAATGGAAAACAAGCTTCAATGTTCCATTATTAATTTTTTTATAAATTGATTATTGAATTGAAACAACGCGAGTTACTTGGCGATAATTCAGTGGCTATGCAAGTACAAAACCATGTAAATTAATAATAAGATGGCATTATGATGAAAAGAGGGGTAATAGATATTTCTAGAAGTATATAAAAATGTTGAAAAATTATATTCTAAATAGCGCATTTTTTTATATGAAATATTCTTTATCGTTATTTATAAATAAAATTTCCGAATAAACAACAAAGAAACGCCAACCAAATCACGCCGTATTATAAACCGAAGCGAAAAAAAAAATCTTGAAAGTGACACGTAGACGGAGTGTGAATAGATTATTGTAGCATACACAAAAGTACACTTACCTTTGTCGGCTTCTTCGTCATTATAGAACTTGCCAGCAGTTCTAACGAATTTTCCAAATTCTTTTTCGGAGTTTTCACTGTACACCCAGGAATCCTTCCATTTATCTAAAACAGAATTTGCACAAGTTAGCACATTTTTAATAAAATATTGATTTTATTTAGAAACTACAGATAGCCGGCACAAAATGGCACACCCACAATATAACAGCCGATTTTATATTCATTAAAAACCATCGAGAATATGAATAAAATGACCACTTACCATCTAGAAACTTTTCTTCATAGTGTACATCACAATTGATTGCAGAGAAAGCTGCAAAAACAGCCAAAATTAATGCACAAACTTGCATTTTCTCAAAATCGAAACCTAAAATTGTTCAATCACCGTACGATGACAAGCCACGAATGAAAATTTCAGAAAAGTGCCATCTGACATAAATCAATTGGCACGATAATAAATTGAACATACGTTTCTCTGGTTGTTTCATTCGTTCTTATTTGTTTATACATTAACCAACTATATAACGTTTGATATGCTTTGTTCCTGAAAACCAGAAATGGACATACGTTCTGGGAATGAAGCAAAAAGCCGTATAAATGTAACATGCTCGTATATTTTCCATCTTTTTTTTGTGAGTTGATAAACAGATGGACTTTTGTGATTGGTTCACGTGGGTCTAATGAAACAAATTACATGAAATAGTTATATTTGCATGTGCTGTAAAAGTAGTACCAGAAGTAAAAGCAATATACCGCAAATGTTTTACTTAAGTAAGTTTTGGAACAGGACTAACTATAAAGTAAAATTGGTTTGGTTTATTACACGAATTATGATATGATTTTTCTTTAGGCATGAAAATACTCAGAAATGGAACAATTTGTATAGCAACACTTTAACAAGTACCTAGGACTAGGTATATGAATTAAATAGATTTTAATACATTGTATATGTATATGGCTCTTCTGTTTACATTTTTGTTGTACTTAACGCAACGCAACGCAACCTATTCAAAAATGAATTTTTCTAAACCGGTCAAAATGGAAACGTCAATTTTTTCTTAGAGAAAGAGAGAGAGAGAGAGAAAGAAAAATAAATTTTATAGCCCGTGTCGTCTGAAAAAGTATTTTATTAAATTGAGTTTTGTGTGTATAATATAAATTTTACTTTTAATAATTTTACGACCGGACCATAAATAAATTTGGTAATTTTATTTTCCAATTATAATTAGCGATTTTCAATAATTGAAAGTGATGTCCGTTCGCTTCTTCTCAATTTCGATATTATGGCGGTGGCGTCTATTTTCAAATAATTGTTTTCATTTTATTGTTTACACTTTATTTAATTATTTAATTGTTTTTATCAATTTTTTCTTCTTGGAAAACAGCTATCTGTTTACTATTCTTTACAGCTTTACACTAAATTTAACATTTGTGGATCAAAATACAATTTTTCTTAATTTTCGTTTCTTACCTAGAATTTTCAAAAATATTGATTTTTCCAATTTTTCATGATTGTCGCAGTTGTAACAATATTTTTGTTTCAAAATAGGCAAATATTTAGAATCTCTAAAAATTAAATATGAAGTACAATATTTAAATACTTAAAAATCATGTGGGACGGGGGTGTTCTTAAATAGAATTTTAATATTTTAGAAACACATTTGGTATCGTTGGAATTGGGCCAATTGAATATTTACTATGTTTAACTGAAACAATAAACTGGTACCGAGCTTGTTGAAAGAGATTAAATCCAATGGGCATGTACAAAAGTACAAGGCCAGCACAGATGATGTGCTAAAAATGGGTCCTGATCCTGATATTCTGAAATAATTATGACCTTAAGGCTGATCGAATCTACCACATCTTCAAGGTGATCATTGGAAAATTTAAAATTCTTGAGGGTGGCGTAAATCGGTAACTTTTCATGATCATCCTAAGATTTTATTTTCGTACGTTAACCAATATAGTAGCAATCTTCGCGTCCCAATCTAGAAAAATTTGTTTGGATTATTTTATTAATTTTTTGTTTTATTTTTCAGTCAAAATGTCTGACGGTGAAACAGCAGTTGAAAAAAAACGCGGTCGTCCACCAGCGGTAGAGAAAAAGGATGTAAGTTAGTTATGGCAATTTAACTTGATAATAAAAATAATATAATTTTTAATATTATTTGTATGAAGGTTGAAGCTAAAAAACGTGGTCGGGTTCCATCGCCAAAACCAAAAGATGATAAAGTAACAGCAAGTGAAAATGGTGTTGCAGCAAAACGTGGTCGTGGAAGGCCCAAAGGAACTAAAAAAAGTGCCAAACAAAAAAAACCACCAGTACCAGGTCGTGGAAGAGGTCGACCAAAAGCTAGTGCTGCTAAAAAAGATGATTCAGGAGAGGAGAGCGACGATAAAGACGACGAAGAAAATGGCACAGAATCAGATTAATAATCCATACAATTAATTAAGTTACAAATTGCAAGGCAAAACAAGTTCAAATTAAAATTAAACATACAAAATAATAACAATTAAGAAGAGCATTACATAATATCAAGAATTGGATTGAGGTGCTTTGTTTTTCAATTTTTGAAAATTTCGTTCCAGTGCCATTTTATTTGAAATTGACAAATGATACCAGCGAAATTTTTTGATTGATTTTTATTCACACTAAAATACTATGTATTTTATGAATAAATTAAAATTAATTTCTTTATTATAATATCTAATAATAGTTTTGCAGTATTTTTATATATTCTTAGGGTGTTCATCTTATGGGATTCATCTGACAAAAATGGATTCAAATTCAATAAGACATATTCTTTCCAATATGACATTTTCTATAGTACATACCTACAAAATTATATTCGCCAATCCCCAACAGTAGACAAATTTTAACTAATTGGAATTTATCATCAAAGTTGACATTTTCTATTGAAGTAACTTATTCTATTGTTCCTTTCCAGATGGAATTATACATCTTTAGCGTCCATCCAGGCAAATAACGCTACAACGCGGTTTTGAAATTGTGGACGTCCCTTGTTCGACGCGGTCTTAAAATTTCCAAATATTGATTTTTTCGCATAAAATATTCTTTAAAATAGAATACCAACTAAAATTTCATTGAAAACCATTCAAATTCAATTGATTTTTTTTTACAATAAAAAAATTGCGTTTCTATTTGATTTAGTGCGTAACCCTAATCTTTCTATGGGTTCATTATCTTGTATAACGCGGCATTTTTGTGGAACCTTATCTCCGCGTTATACAAGGGTTATCTGTACCTCTTAAGTAACACTAAAACTAAAAACTTTTTTGTATACATGTTTTTGAAATTTTGTTATTACAGTAGAGGAAAAACATGGAAAACATTTTTTTTTAGTTTTCCGAAAAAACGCATCAAAATAAAATTTTCTGGCAACCCTCGCCCTCGGTTGCATTAAAAGACAAGGACGGTGAAATTGCATAATCGAAGTGCACAGAGAGAGAATTATGCGATCCTGAAGAAAGGAAGTAGGACAACAAAACAACCAAATCTTACCTACCCATTGTAATTCCTGCGCGATTAAATTGTATTCATTCTCCCCCAGTTATTTAAAAATTGATAAACATATCTACTCTCTCTTAAATGATTCATTTTGTTAAAACAGAGCGAGAGAGAGTTTTATTCGTTCAAATATTTTTCTCTTTTTGCCGATTTTCCTCTCATTTATGACTTTTAGAGTGTTTGCGATAGATTGACGTGTGGACTCCGACTGTGCCGTTGTGTGTTTGTTTGTTTGTAAAATCGAGCTTTGGGTAAGTACTTCAGAAATGTACAATTTTAATTGAAATTATTGTTTTTACTGCAAATATAATTTTTTGTCCATTTTTATTTATTCAATATGTTTGTTTTCGATTTGATCCGTTCATTTAGTTGATTGTAAGTGTAGTAATTTAATTAAAAGTAATTTATTCCAATTTTGGCGGCTTGATACCAGCATGTCGCTTGGATTTTTTAAATGGCGCATATTGTTTGTAATAAAAAAATTTATACGGCGTCACTTTGAAATTTTTTATTAATTTTGCTGGCTTGCCCTTTTCAAAATTATATATTTTAATATATGAAAGTATTTTTTTGAAATTTTTAAATCCATATTTTTTTGGAAGTATATTGTGAGAAATTTGATAAAAATTATTATTTACTGTGGACTTCGGTAACATTCTTTTTTTTTTGGTCGATACCTTTTCGAATACGTTTTTAGATTTTAAAATTAATGCAAATTTAAATTCATATCTTTGGATGTAACAACGGTTGCAAATTTTATGTGTATTATAAACCGATGCAGATGTTGCCAACCTTGAACTATTGTGTTATCTGTGTCTATCCGTCCAAACTGTTAGTACTCCTAAAATTAATGATCAGGACCTCGCAGTATGATCATAGTTAGAGGGAAGACCAATTAATTTTCATTGTATAGATCTTAATTTCTAGGCTTAGATTGTCAAATGTAAACATTGTGTGCATTAAAATTGATTTTGTTATAATTACTTAAAATCGCTTTTTTACAGAAATAAATAGAACAGTCACTAAAAACATGTCTGACTCTGAAGCAGCACCGAAGAGACGAGGACGTCCTAGCAATAAGGAAACGGTTGTAGAAACTAAAGATGTAAGTTAAAACTTCTTTAAAACAAATGAAAATAATATGCAATTAATAAAAATTTCTTTAGACAAAAAAACGTGGACGGGCACCATCACCAAAAAAAGATGTTGAAAAAGAAACAAACGGTGATGTTTCTCCACCAAAACGTGGCCGAGGTAGGCCACCAAAAGGTACGAAAAAAACAAAAGGATATGTTCCAAAAGGCGACAGTAAAGGTAGAGGACGTCCACGAAAAAGTGCTCCCAAAAAGGAAGATTCCGATGAAAAAGAATCTGAAGATGATTCGTAAGCTAAACAAAAAATTGAATTTATTTGTAATATATTATTTTTAAATAATAATATCGACGGAAATTTTAATTTTGTAATAGTGTAAGTAACTACGTTTTAAATGTCTTTATTTTCCTTTTTTTATGATTTAACTTACACATTTAATTTGTTTTTTTTTTTTTTTTTTTAATGAAAATTAGAATAATTTAAAATTTCTATATAACCAGATGACATTGAAAATGTTTTTTTTTGTCGTAGAATAAAGATTTATTTGCTGGCCATTCTCGGGTATTATATTATTGCAAACTATAAATAACAAAATAGATTTGCTGAACTTAGATTTTGAGAAAATATTGTTACAGTTTTTTATATTTTTTGTATGACCGTTTTTGTTTTTTTATAATTTCTTATAAAGTAAAAAAAATTGTAGTTTGGGAATATAATTTCGAAGATACACGTCTCATCATGATTTAAATGCCCGAAAAAGGGTCTAAATTTTATACATATTTTTTTTTAAAAAAACAGGCCAGTCAAATTTTTTTTATTGCAAGAAAAAATTAAACTTAATAGGTGAAACTCACGTAAACAAATTCAAATTAGAAATATTTGAGTGTAAAGTTTGACAGGTTGAACTAATGATACAGTTTTTTTTTCTTCTTATTACAACATTTTTCCTTTTTCTAATACAAAATCATAAAAAACTGTAATTGTGTTAGTACACGTGCAACTTGTGCAAATATTTGCATCCATGACATCACGCGAAAATGCTTGCCAAGTCTTGCAAAGTCGATTTGCATGCAAAGTAAAAAAATTCGGTAGCGCGTGTGCAAATAAAGTTGCAAATTTATGTCATTTATGTAAAAGTTGCATGACTTTGCAAGCATCGCCTAAAATTATGTCATATCATGCAAAACCAAAAATAAAGTTGCATATTTTATTAAAATTTATTTGCAAGCAAAGTTCTGTAAATTTTTGCAAATATTTGCATTCGGACTTTGCAAGTCAAAATATTTTTTGTGAGTGACTTTTACAAAATCGTAACGCCATTTTGATGTCACCCATGTAAATATTTGCATGTGTACTAGCACCTTAAGAATTACGTTAAATTTAACATTACCTGGATTAATTAGTAACTTCATTCAAAAATCCGCTTGGTATTTTAAGGAAAATTTATAATACCTAGTTAGTACATTTTTATATGTGCATATATTTAGCAATAAACTCAAAACAAACATAAAATCAACCAAGCAATAAAATTGAGAGTGTAACTTTTATGTAAACATTTTATAAAATTATTTTTGTGTTCACAGAAATTTGTTTTCATTTTAAATAAAATAATATTTCAGTAAGTAATTAATTTTTCTCTGTGATACACACTATGCAAAAGTTAGGTTCTTAGGTTCGATTATAACCAGTAAAATGTTAAAAAATGATTTTCGTTTAATTTGAGAAAAAATGAAACTGATAAATCTTCAATTTCCGTGTTTATTGAGATACTCTTTACGATAAGATTTACAATATACCCAAAAATATTTAGGAGTGTTTTTTTAGTAATGTAAAAAAAGGCATAAGGAGGATGGTAATTTTTTAATTTTTTTAATTGCTAAATACTAAACGGATAAAGAACGAAATTATGTAACGTCAATTATAAATTGGCCTCCATATTGTTTTAAATCATTTTAACAAATTAATTAAAAATCACCGTTATTTACTTCACATAATTTATTTTTGATTCACTGTAAAATACAGTAAATTTTTGTTTTGTTTTTTTTTAAATTTAAAATTCCAAATTACAGATTATACTTATATGTAAAATACTGACACTGAATGTTTGTTATTTATTATTGTTAAAATGTATTTTGTAACAAACAAATCTTTGAATAGTTGCTCAAAAATGGGAATGTGAAATTCCTATGCATCAGAACCACTATCATTATCCTCGTTATCATCATTATCATCATTATCTTCTGTATCATCATCTTCGGTGGATTCGCTCTTTTTTCCCTTTGGACGACCTCTGCCCTTGCCAGCCCTCTTATTTGCTGCCGCCTTATCACTGCCCCGTTTCACTGAACCTTTTGGTCTACCCCGTCCACGTTTAGCGGGAGTTTCATTATCAGATGCCGATGCAGCTTCTTTTTTTGGTGGCGAAGTGGCACGGGCACGTTTTTTCGGTGTTGCAGTATTCTATCAAAATAATTGTGATTTTTTAAGACAAAAACAAAAAAAAAAACTTATTCCACTTAATTGATTTTACCTTATTTTCTATGGCTGTTGCACGTCCTCCGCGCTTTTTCGTTTCAACATTTTCCGAATCTGACATGGCAGAAAATTCTTCGTATTTTCTATAATATCCTCCGTCAATATATTTTAATATATCTGTAAACAGAATTAAAAGCTTGCATGTTTATGGAAATTTTTTTCCATTCCCAACTATTTCAAACATTTTATTTAACACCACAATAGAGCAAACCATTTACTTTATGCTTGACTATGTACTTTGTACATACGAAAAAGAATTTATTAGCACGTGGATATGAAAAATGCTCAGAGCAATAAATTAGCGGTTGATTTGAAAATTAAAGGAAAAAAAAGGATTTAAATCAAACCAAATACATAACAAGCACATTTATAAGGTTTTCATTACCATCAATTTTTGCTCCAAATATTTGGGAAGAGTTAAAAATTCGAACAACAAAAAGCGCTTAACAATAGTTTTGTTATGTGTATTGAAAATTATTTGTTGGATATTATAAAATAGACGCCATATCTGGCTTTTCATCAAGCCAAAGGATTTACGAAAAAAATTAAATGCATCAAATCAGCAAAACCAATCATTTTCACAACACATCAATAAATTCATGAATAAAATCGACTAATTTTATACAATTTTTTTGCAAAATAATAAAATTCCTCCAATTTTATATTAAATAAAAACAGAAAAATTTAATTTTTCTTATGAAAAACTTACCAAAAAAAAAATTCCTGTCGATTTGTCAGCTTCTGCGTAGGTGTACGACATAGGAGGGCACATACATCAACGGGAGAACAAAGCTTTGTTTTTGTGACTTCTCTCTTGGTGTCTCGTGTGTCCTGTAGTTGTACATATCTCGCGCTCGTATATATATGTATATATATATATATATATATGTTCACCCCATGTATGAACAAAACAAAAAAAAAAAAATCTTTTGAGAATATCAGTTCAGCTTTCCTACATAATACTCATCGCGTATATTCCACATGGTAGTAAACATTACATTGCAGGACGATGGAATTAGGGGTGTTCGATGCTTTTAACATTTCAGATATTCAAATAAAAAGGGTATGTACGGGTAGTATATAGAGGCAGCCAGTTCATTTACTGATGATGAAAGAAAACATTGTTTGGTGTAGCTCTGGTGGTAGATTTGGAATGGAGGGTAGCATTTCTTTTTATTAATAAACTAGACTAATTTAACAATAAATCGATACGCATGCGCTTTAATTATGTTTATTAGTATGTACCTATGTTGTATGAATTATGTCCATTCTTTCTTGCAGTTTTATTTTCCAATTAGTAGTAGTGGTTAAATTGGACTTTATTTGGTTTTCCCTGACCAATAAATACTTAAAATATTTTAATAAAATATTTATTATAGCACAAATACCACTACACCAAATTCTTATAAACTTTTTCTAGATAACTTGATATAAATGGATACACTGGATCATAATGTGCAATATTTTTTTGTCGTACGATTGTCCGATATTTTTGTAAGGCTCCCGTTACCAATTCTAGTCTAATTAGTAAAATGCATTATTGACAAATGAATTGACACATATTCCAACAAATGTACCTTTCCTTATCGGATGTATGTCCATCTAGCCATTGAATAAGTTTTTCATTTGACCATTCTGCTGCCGTATGTGGGCTAATAAGTTCCGTTCCGGCATTGCCAAAAAGTAGAAAGAGCACAATATAAGTGGGTACTGGACCATCCAATTCGGATGATTGATTGGAAAGTTCTTCTGGTGATAGGGTCACTAAACTTGACAGTGCTCTTAGCAATCTAAAAATCGACGATTACAATACTAATTGTTTTCATTTTAATAATTTAAAAAAAAAAAAAATATACCTATACGGTTTACCCAGAGTGGAAGGATCATTGATAACAGGTTTTATTGCCGTTTCTAAATGTTGAGAATCGGCTTTTAGTCGATTTCGTCCGGCATTTGATATTGGTCGAATAATCGCAACATTTCGTACAAACAGTTCAATACAACGACTTGCCAATTCTTTGCCACATTGTTCAATACTTTGTTTATCGGCAAACGGTGCAATATGCAAATTCCACGTTCGCTGTATAAATTCTTGTAATTCCTTTATGTAAAAAGATGGTACTGAATTTAATGGTTTATCATTATTTAAGCCAGGTTCTCGGTGCATGCTTAATAGTATAATATGAACGGCTGAATTCATTGATTCTATAAGAATTCCAAAGTATCAATTTCTATATGGAAAAATAATTTTAAACAAAATACCAATCAATTGCTGTAAAATAGCCAAAAGTAATGTTTTGCCTTTGTTAAGTTCGTTAATAATGTTATCAGCTGCATCGGTATTAACAAAATTGGTGCCCAAGTTTTGCACAAGTCTCTTTATTTGTTCGTTGTGATAAAAGATAACATTTGCCAATGTTGTATTTTGAATTTGGGATGCGTTTGGAATATCTGAAATATTATAGAAAAATAGAAATATATATTCCGATGATAATTAGTTTGAGGCTATGTGTGACAATGTCAACCCAAAATAGAATTAGGTACATAGATGGGGACAATTACACATCCAAAAATTGGCTTCAACTCTTCCGAAATTGTACATGAACATAATACAGGTATCCCTCCTATAACAAGGCTTAACTATAACGTGATAAGAAAATTGTGAAAATGTATGTACTTGCTCTTAGTCTCCTACAACATGGTTTCGTACAACGCGTAATTATGTTGGAACCTATCTACCGTATTTTTGAAGGGATACCAGTACTTTTGTGTTGTATACATTTTGTGGACCTCTCGTAAAAACTAATTGTGGAAATAAAATCTATCTACCGTGGGATCATAATCAACAAACCACTTCCATTTAAAAAAGAATTTTTCAATCACGATCATGATAGGACTTTTATAATATATGTGCATACCAACGACTTGCTGTGAATCTGTACCAAGCTTAATATGTCCTTCAATTTTCGTAAGAAATTCTGCATTACAGGCATTAAAAACACCAGCAACTAGTAAACATAGGCGATTATCTACCATAGCGGAACTTAGTTCCACTGAAGCAGCTCTTGTTAGATTATCGACAGTGTCCTTTAGAAAAGCAAATTATTGTTATCCTAATCAAAATTATTATTCAATTAAAACATTACCTGTGAGGGATAATCGGTTCCATTTAGTGAAGCTCGCATATTTACTCCACACTTTGCTAAGTAACCAGATTCTAAAGTTTCAAATACGGAATCACTAAAAATAATAAATTAACAACATTTAATACAAACGTAAACAATAATTTACATAAATATGAATTTTGTGCCAAATTTGGCCTGCAGACCTCTAGCGCATGCCAGAAGTTTTGGTAAATCTTGTTGAAGATGCTGACCAACATGAGCTGCACATTCGGTAAAAGATGTTTTTAACAGGTCCTCTAAACTGGACCAAAATCTTTTCTCAATATCCGTACTGTAATTGCTAACGAGAGTATTATTTTGAATATTCTGTAGTGATTTTTGTAGAAAAACTATCTAAAAAAAAATATAGGACCGATTAAAATGATTTATTTCTATAAGTATGAATTTTGATAATTACTTGTTGACAGCATCCATATATCTCCTCATCAAATAGCCATTCAAGAGCAATCCACAATTTCGATCTAAATTGCTGAGATGTGTTAGTGGTCGATTTTCCCAATCCACGTGTTAAATGTTTATCCCGTTGGGATGCCTTTTTCAGACTTAAACCGGTAACATCAGTCCCACTAAAACAATCTTTAATCGATTGTTTAATATCCGAATTAAAAGTTTCCAATAAATTCTCAATACATTTGGACAGAGTTTGTAGATTGGAAAATATCTGAAAGTATCTGTTTATTTAATAATAAATGATGAAAAAGAAATTAAAGGAAATTACCTGCAAACTATTGATGACTTGTGTTTCATTTTCAGTTTTTAAACCGTTTAATAAATCTTGATTTGCAATATTATTAAGACGTTGTCGTGTTGATAGAACAATCGACTTTTCTTCATTAATAAATTCAATTTGATTAAGTGTTACATCTTCGGTTAGTGGATCAAGTTCAAACAATATTTTCGCTTGAACAACTTGATCCTTGCAAGATTGTAATTGCCGATACAATTGCAAAAATCGCCCAATCTGTCGTAGCAAATGTGATGCATCATGTAATCTTTCCAATACTCGTGTTTGATTTTCTAACAATGCATATGGTGCATTAACTTGATTTTTCAAACGATCAGCACCAGCTTTTAATCGTTCCATATGACCGCTTACGGCATCTAATGCAGCATTTAGTTTGCCTGCATGACTTGCCTGTGACAATAATGCACCGTGTTGTTCCCGTACCTGTGATTGTAGTTCATTGGATATTATGTCTAGACCTTCGGATAATTTTGATATTTGCTCAGTGATTGAAAGTGAGTTGATGTATGCATTATTTGGATTTCCAGATAAAAATGCATTGAAGAAATCTTAAATAAGCAGAAATTGTTATTAATGACTTTAAAATAAATTTTTGTATTCTAGTTACAGTTACAAGAATAACGAGAATAAAGGTAATAATAGGTATATAAATAGCCATCTGGATGTGAGGAGGGTTGAGCGATGATTTTAGTTTAGTTTCTGGGAGCTTAACCTTCAATTCGTGTGTTGATTTTAATCGGAAGAAGGATGTATATCTTTGAAATGTGTTCTTGTTGCTAAGATTTAATAACTTACCGTCATTTTCGATGGTTTCACTATTGATATTCATTTGTGATGATGTGTGCAGCATTTGGTTGCCTGAATATAAAATAATCGCATGTACTTTTGCCGAATTCAATTACTCAATACTAACAGTAAATAGTAAAAACGGATTAATTACGGATAACAATATTCAGTTATTTTTAATTAAAAAATATGAAAAAATTATTTATTTTATTTTTTATTATTAAATTCTTTGTACTACAAATAGTCCACTCAAATTTGAACATTCGAAATCGTATTTGTCAAAGATAGAGTGTTGCCAACTATAAAAATAAATGAACTAACTGGCCCGTAAGTAGGTTCGGACCCCTTGATTATTTGGTTTTCGATGGTTTTCGTTACGAAGAAAATAACGATAGGTTAAGACTACAAAAAGACTGAACATATTCAACATTTACAAAAGAAATAGAAATCGGAGAAACAAAATTTACTCTCGAGCATTAAGAGAGAGAGATATCTATATATTTGGATTGGAAATATTGTGTGGTAGAGTGGAAAAAGTGTTTCATTGGACATGAGACATGACTGTTGTCAAAATATAATAAATAATTTAGTTTTTTTTTAAGTTTTTCAATTAAAAATTGCTGAGACTTGTTAATACTGTTAATTTTTGGTAACTGAGGAGTACTTGGATTCGGTATAAGCATCTGATATTTATATATCAGGTATAAAAAGAAGACTTCTAAACTATGGGACGCCGCAAAGCAAAAAATAAGCCTCCACCAAAACGAAAAGCAATTCAACCATTAGATGTCCAATTTAATTGTCCATTTTGTAATCATGAGAAATCCTGTGAAGTGAAAATGTAATTAATTATTGTCGATTATTGACGGTTTATTATATATATATTTCTATTATTTTTAGGGACAAAAGTAGGAGTTCAGCCCGAATAACATGTCGTGTTTGCCTGGAAGAATTTCAAACAACAATCAATTTTTTGTCGGAACCAATAGATGTGTACAATGACTGGGTTGATGCCTGTGAAACAGCAAATTAAATGATTGTAAAATCTGTTTATCCCCTATATCCTGTTCTTAGCTGTAAGTTTATTTTAAATGATTTTACTGTGAGTATTGAGTTGACTTATTATGAACGAAATTATTAAAATACAATTTTTATGTATGTAGAATATAGATATGCATATTATGTACGATTTTATTTAATAAATAAACTAAATATTCTTTATTTAAATGGATGAGTTCCAGAAACAGAGTATTAAACTATATTTAATGTTCAGCAGGTAAAACTTCAACTCAGTAAGTCTGAAGGTTTCTCAAGGTGATGGACAGACCTGCTGTTATAACTACAGCTTGAAAATCTGGGAATAAATACATATAAAGTATAGTATAGTTACATATTATTAAGATAAATGAAAAAATTAGAAAATTAAAAAATATGGGGTACATCTCTTCTCCTTTCCAAATAAATTATAATTGGGGGGGATTTCATTCATTTTAGGCTTTTACCAGGTTTTTTTAAGTATTCAAAAAATTATTTTTATTTACAAAACGTTACAAATGTTTTTTGAATATACAAAAGTGGCGAAACCCTGATAAGAAAACTCACCTCACCTTTTTTTTGACAAGTTTAATCACAAAAATTATTGTAACCTGATGAAATGTGTAATTGTGTATATTTTAAAAGAAATCAACTATAATTCATGCTATGAGAACAGATCATTTAAAATTTTAACATAATAATAATATGGTTGGTGGGATTTACAAATTTTTATCTTTATAGGTTATATAATAGTTACCTGAAACTAAAGGTATGTTACCTATATACATCTTACCACTTGAGATAAAAACATAATTTACTTAATAACATTTCCAGCAATGAGATTGTTTATCACATTGTTGCAAAAGATTGTACAACAATCAAAATTACCCGTTACACAGCCACCACCAAAACAAACGATCAAAGATAGATTTGTTCATGTTGTATTCGGAAAGTATTTATTAACAACAAATACGGTTAGTTCCGGTATTCTTATGGTAGCCGGTGATATAATGGCTCAGGAGATCGAGTTGCGCCGTGGAAAAGTAGGGAAACGATATGATTGGAATAGGACAGGTAATTATGGTTTCTATACTCTTGTCTATTAGCTTTTCCGTTGATGTTCTCTGGAATATTTGTTTTATAGCGAGAGATCTTTCCATTCCAATAGAAGTTTTTTTTAAAAAATTATATTATTTTTTTAGGCATATTATTTCTAGTGGGCGCACTGCAGGGACCACTTCATCATTATTTTTACAGTTGGATGGATCGTGCCATTAAAACTGTAAATCTTGTAAATGTAACAAAAAAAGTACTTATCGATCAATTGTTTATGTCACCGCTATGTATTTTTGCATTTTTCTATCCGGCTGGTTGGTTAAATGGTCAAAGCACAAAACAATGCAATAATGAAATACGAGAAAAATTCGTTAAAGTATATTTGGTAAGAATAGATTTTTATTTAAATTTATTAACTATTGAATAACATTTTTTTTTTTGATAATTTAATAACAGACTGACTGGATGGTATGGCCGGCATCTCAGTTTATAAATTTTTATTATCTACATCCCAGATATAGAGTGATTTATGTTAATTTCTTAACAATGTTGTACGACATATTTTTGTCGTACGTAAAGTATGAGGAAACGTAACGAAATGTATTATTTTGAATAATAATTTATTTACAAAAAATCAGAATTTCGAATTCATAGAATCATCATTGCAGTTGTTATTTTACCGTTTGTTGCTTATGAGCGCCATTCTTTAAACGATTCAAGATTGCATGCCTATTGCTAAATAAAATAATAATTTTTTTTTTAGAAAATATTAAATGCAATGTCCAAAATCTTTCCTCTATTCTTAGTTATAATTGCAAACATATTATTACAAACACAATTACTTACATTAGTAAATGTCATAAAAAAATACTTGAAATTGCACTTAAAAACACTTTTGTTTCATATAAAATCACAAAAAATACATACAAATAGAGAGTATACAAAATTGTGTGCACAATAATACCTACATTAAAGAATATAATTACGCAGAGATATGCGTAAGGAAGACATGAGATTTAATCCCTTAAGTTCGAAATTTTCAAAAAAAACACTATCAACTGCTGTAGTAGTAATCAGTTTCTTTAAATAATTCTTTTGATTGAACGAGAAACCTATCGACAGCTTTGCCACAATTCGATTTTCGTACAACATCATCGGCCATAGCCGATTCGAATGGCATCAAAAAATTCCTATACAAATCAGTTCCAAGTATATATTCCTCGACTATTCGATAGGTTGTTTTGAAGGCTGGTTGTTTGTCCGCATGAAAATATCCACGATTGCCATGTAGTATTTGAACGCCATTTGGTGCTTTGCATATGCTCATGTACATACAGTGATCCGGACGATAGTTCCATTCACAGGGAAACACATAGAGTTTGTCTGTTTGTAGATGGAATTTATTTTAAAAGAAAATTTAATATTCCCTTTATATTCCTTACCAGGATGATAGTAAAATAATATGTTTATTAAATCTTGATCGCCCCACGTTATCTTAAGACGGTATTCTTTGTGAAGTGGTAAAATATATTCGGTCCATTTAAAATCCCTCATACGAGTTAAGTTCATTAGCATTACACCAGAATTGACACCTTTAATGAAGAACCAAACAATTACAAAGATTTTTGGCCATCGAATAAATTTACCCAATGGTCCATAAAATGGATGTTTTGCAAATCGATTATACCATCCAATGTTGCTGTCTTCGTGCTCTGGTGAGAGTGCCGCTATTTGAGATGAATTAAATTTTCCAAAGAAATTCCATATATTTGAGACAGGCGATAAAAATAGTGTGTCGGTATCAACGTAAAGCACTGAGTCGGTATTTTTTAAAAGTGTCTAAAAAAAATAACTTTATTTTATTTGACTTAAAGTGTGATTTTTGTAATTTTAAATTTACCGGTAAAAATAATCGCTGTGCTGCACAAGGCTTAAATAAATTTTTCCATAATTCTTCGTTCTTTTCAGGAAAAGTTAACGGTAATACTTCAAATGTAAACATATTTTTCGTTATAATTGTCCAATCTTCAAGCTAAAAAATTGTTTTTTAATTATTTTAATTATGCCTGTCAAATCAATGATTATGAATGGAGAAAGGAATTTAATTTATTTTACAACATGTGTCTAGCGGTATATTTATGAACTCAGGAAACTACACCGTAGCTAACATTGAATTCCTTGTACAAATTGAGTTAACCTATGGGATTCTATGCGAAGGCTAATGAATTAATTATAATTTCATTACAGCAAAGAAAGTATGAAAGAAACTGATACCTAAAGAAACAACCATGCCATACAACCTCGAGCCTTTCTTTTAAAACAAATTGAATCAATAGTTTGGTGCAGAATTTTGTTCTGGATATAGTAATCAGAGATAAAGTTAATGTAAACAAACCTTTTCTGTAAAACTCTGTATCAAATTGGGTTCTGTCACGATAATGAACTTTAGCGGCATTCTTTCTATGTTAAATATGATAGCTGATTTTAGCATATTGAGCGTTTCTTGCAGACGCATTCCACATGATACAACGGCAATTACAATTTCGGTTAAATGTGGCTTTTCGCTGAAAACAGACACATTTGTAAGTTACAATGTGCAAGACTATAAAAAACATGAAATTGAACTTAACAAACCTTGATATATCTTTCAAATGATCCAAATTATATTGATTATTCACCGTTCCTATTGGTAGAAGTATATCAATGTTGTAATTTCGTCGGCTTAAGTAAATCCAAAGGATTATTGCAAACATAAGTAATGCAATAAATGCATATTGCTTTTTAAGTTTCATTTTTAAATGATATCAATGTTTGGACCAGTTCATGTTTGGTTGATTGTAGGTGTTTTTAATAAAATAACGAAATATTTGATCATATGCAACGAATTTTAGCAAATTTAAGCATCTTTTTTGTTTATAAAAAAAAACTAAAAATTCAGGTAAATGTCAAATCGCGTGGGTAAGTTCACTATTAATGTACAATTGACAGGTTTACAAATAAACTTTAAATTATTCTAATAAATTATAAATTTCTGTCGCACAAAAATTTTATTTGGTTTAAGTGAACGGACTAAAAATACGGTTCTTTT
Source organism: Platyura marginata (assembly GCA_026745375.1). NCBI lineage: Eukaryota > Metazoa > Arthropoda > Insecta > Diptera > Keroplatidae > Platyura > Platyura marginata. The sequence goes on along the minus strand of JANSTT010022470.1, from coordinate 23,337 downwards.
TTTTAAGTTTATGATGTTCAAGTTTGATACTTTTGAAATCCTTTATGGGTACACGGATCTGTTAAGCCAAGTCGATTTTAATTGATATTTTTGTATTTAAAACATTTTTTTAAATTATTCAAAGTAAAAGTCGTCAAATGAACGCACCTCTTTTAATTTAACTGGGAAAAAACTTGATGTAAAAAAAAACAGTATGGCGAATAGGATTTTTCGAGTGGAATGTTATAATTTATTTCACAATTTTATGGTTCTAGAGAGCAAACCGCCGATTTTTAAAAAAAAGTTCAAACTTCAACAACAAATTTTTCGTGATGAATGGTAATTTTTTGCCTTATGAAAACTCTCAAAAAATTTGTGAAGCGGTTTTTTTTTTATTAAATTACACATGAAGTTCAGTATAATATTTAGTATGTTAGAACGAGAGAGGCGTTTTACTGTTGTCAAAAATAAAATAAATATTTTGTCATTAATAAAATCAAAATATTTAAAAAATTTAGGGAAAAATACTACAAAAAAGAAGAATACCACCCATATCCAAAATAAAAATGGCAAATGTATCTATTCAAGATATAGAAGCAGTTGACGATTACTGGGGACCAACATTTCGATCTATTCTTGAAGGAAACTCCTACGACACCCTATCGGAACAATTAGAAACAAGAATACGTAGCCACGATAAGGATATCGAAAGAATTTGTAATTTATATTATCAAGGATTTATTGATTCAATACGAGAACTTCTGCATGTTCGATCACAGGCAAAAAATCTTAACGAGGAAGTGCTATCTTTAGATGCAGCTCTTAGCAAAGAATCAGCAAGTGTTCTATCCAAAGGGAAGGAATTAGTGCAAGCTCGTCAAATTGAACGAAACATTGCAAATGCTATTGAAGGTCTAAGTAGTTGTTTGCCAGTATTAGAATGCTACTCTAAGTTGTTGCGTCAGGTAAAAGAAAAACGATACTATCCAGCATTGAAAACATTGGAACAACTTGAAAATGAGCATCTTCAAAAAGTGGAAAATTACCGATTTGCCACACAGATGAAGGAAGCTGTACCGAAGCTAAAGGAAAACATCAAAAAGTCATCTGAAGCTGATTTTAGAGAATTTCTTGAAAATATTCGAAAATTTTCACCAAAAATCGGTGAAGTAGCTATGCGACATACAAAGCAAATTCAAAAACGTGATCTCACAACCATAATTGAAGATTACAAAAATGATCTCCGACACGAATATGCCGTTGACGAAGAGGATCTCAGCGCACAGGATCTTATCGATTTTTCGCCTATATACAGATGCCTTCAAATCTACACCGTTCTCAATGACAAGGAATATTTTGAAAAAGATTACCGACAGCAAAGACGTGACCAAGCTAAACTTGTGTTACAGGCACCGCAAACTATGCACGATAACTTGGAAGCATACAAAAACTATATATACTCAATTGTTGGATTTTTTATTGTTGAAGATCATGTAATGAATACAGCTGGTGATGTTGTAATTCGATCGTATTTAGATGATTTATGGTCCACTTCATTGTCCAGGGCCGTGAATGTACTCAGTATGAGTTCATCATCGTGTACCGATCCTAATATATTGCTACGAATTAAGAATCTTATAATGCTCTCTATAACAACGTTGAAAACGTATGGATACACTGTAACACAGCTGTGGGATTTATTGTTGGAGATGAGAGATCATTACAATGAGGTGTTGCTGCAGAGATGGGTTAATGAATTCAGAGAAATCCTTGACAAAGGAGATTTTTTGCCACTTGAAGTTGAGGATCAAGAAGAATACGATGCAGTGCTAGAGCGTTTTCCATTTCATTCAGAACAGTTGGAGAACAAACCGTTTCCGAAAAAATTTCCATTTTCTAAAATGGTTCCGGAAGTCTATCATCAAGCTAAGGAGTTTATGTATGCCTGCATGAAATTCTCTGAAGAACTAACGCTGTCACCGAATGAGGTAGCGGCTATGGTACGAAAAGCTGCAAATTTATTGTTAACACGAAGTTTTAGCGGTTGTCTCTCGGCTGTTTTTAGAAGTCCAAGTTTGGCTTTAATGCAAGTCATCCAAATCATTATTGATACACAGTATTTGGAAAAAGCTGGACCATTTTTAGATGATTTTGTGTGCAAAATGACTGGAACACAGCAGGAAATTAAGCAAGCTCCATCGGCCATGTTTCAAGTGGCTCGGGCCGAAGCTGAAATGCAAGTGTCCGGCAAATTATGCTCCAAACTTGATGATTTCTTTGACGAACTAGAGAGTTACGATTGGCTGCTGGTCGAACCAATCGGACATGCTTCACCATTCATTACCGATATGATTGCCTTTCTCCAGAGTACTTTTCAGAGTTTTTCCTATTTGCTCCCAGGCGTTGCTCAGGGTGCATGCAAAAAAGCATGCGAACACATAGCCGGATCGATATACAAATTACTGCTAAGCGACGATGTTAAGCAAATTTCAACTGGAGCCTTGCAACAAATTAGCTTAGATTTGATGCAATGTGAAGTGTTTGCTGGTACCGACCCAGTTCCGGGTTTGAAAGACGGTGAGGCATTACGATATTTTGCGGAAGTACGTCAACTGTTGGACTTACTGTTGTTGGAGGAGTGGAGTACGTATCTGCATGATTATGGAAAAGCAGAGAATCGATACAATTTGGTGCAACCGGCTACTATTATTATAGTGCTGGAAAAGGTAAGAGAGGCGGATAAGAAAACTATGTTTTCGGTGTTGAAAAAATCCGAACGAGACAAAAAGAAATTGCTGGAAACTGTACTGAGACAATTGAAACAATTGGCTGAGCGACAAAATTGATTTGTAACGATAAATCATTCGCTGTATTATATTATTGGATCAAATTAATATATTGAGTAAGACGTTCTATAGCTAGAAACGATCTTTTTTATATGTCTTTAAAGCAGAGTCCTGTCTGTCACGATTCAACAATAGAACACCAATAAAATGTTGTTCTTAAAGTATAAAATGAACAAAAATGGTTCTACCAATAGAAATATAATTAATGAAAAGGAACGCTACGCTAGTCAAATAGAGCAATATTTTTGTTAAAATGATTATTTTTTATTCAAATAACTTCTTTCATTTTCTTTATATTACAAAGTATCAATTTCATTGATTCGAAGAAAATTTTTTTTTATTAAAAATTTTTTTTACTTAGATGGTAAAAAAAAAAATTATTTGCTAATTCATAAAAACAAATAATCTATAGAACAAAATCTTGAATTCTGTGAATATTTTTTTTTGTACAATATTTAATAACAATAATTAAGAAAAACAATTTTCTAAAAAGCGCATCTATCCATATGGATCCTCATTCATCACAAAACTACGCTGTAATTTCTCGTTCAATTAAATACAAAAGTGGAATAATGACCAAAAATAAAGCAGTCAACAAAAACAGTCCAATAGTTGAGTACCATGTAAATAAATGATAGTACTGAATTCTAGAAAATTAATTTTTGTTTTGTTATTCGTTTAATTTGCATTTCGGAAATTTTTTATTTTTACCTAAAATACCAAACAAAAACCAATGAGACCGCTATCATGATCATACCAAAAAAAACGAGACGCTGTCCACTATTTAAATTGACAGTTGCGTTATCATTTGAATTATCTATACCATCTATGCTTCCTAGAATATTTATTATTAACATTTTTTAGGTGTTTAGGATTTTAGAATTTTTAGAATTTAACTGTTCAAATTTTACCTTCGTCATTCAATACATTATCAGTTCTAGCTGCAGGCTGTGCATTTGGTCGTTGATTGTGCACCAGACAATGCACAACACAATTATCAAATAAACCGCAAGCTTTTAATGTTTTGGAATCCGGTTGTAGAACGTGACCATTAAAAACTAATCTAACCAATTTTTGGTTAGATAATTCAGCGCTGAAGTTTCGTCTACAATTTAGAATTGGGTGAATAATTTAAAACGCCAATTAATAGAGAAAAAAAATACTTTTTAAAATCTCCTATTGCTTCATTAGGAGTGCCTGTAACCATTTTTAGGTCATCGTTTAAGTACTTCAATTTTATTCTAAACTCTTCATCTTTGGACACATGCTGGCATTGTACCGTGCCGCCATACTGTACTTTCGACACACTTAAATGTTTATCGGCGGCAATATTTCCATTTTCACTATTTTCATTGGTGCAGTTGTCTTTGTTGGCTAATTTATCGGTACTGTCCTGACGGTTTAGGCTCGATTTTTGAGTTACTGCAGCCGCTTGTGGCAGCATTGATGAAGCAACTTCATCTTCGTCGTCGCCGTCTTCTTCTTCTTCTTCTTCTTCCTCCTCCTCTTCTCTAGGCGCTTCTTGTGCGCTAGTTTCATTTTGATAGTTTGGTAGACGTCTTCGTCTTACACCGTCTGTATTATCGCTGTCCATTTCTCTGATAATTTCCTGTGGACCAATATCGGCCATTTCATCAGACAACAATGTTGACGTTGTTGATGTTGTATATGTAGTTCCAGTTGCTAAGTCACCCACTTCATCCAATATTGATTGTAACGAGGGTGCTTCAGTAATTCGCTCAATGGAATTTGTTGATTGAGTATCGTCAAGTTCTATTTCATCAGTTTCGGTTGATGTATTAGATCGTTGAGATGCACTACGAACTGATGAAATACCAACATTTATTATTGAAATTTGTAAATATATTTATTGTACAACATACGTATACTAATCGTAAGAGGATGTTGAGCTACTCTATCCAGCATTCGTCGTCGATTACTTTCAATTATTAAAACAGCTGTACGAGGTATACGTTCATCGCGTACATTAGTTGAACGCCATGCTATATATAGAACAATAGCTGATATCACAATAATAAAAAAATTTGTAACCTCGTCACCAATGCCCTCAATTAGTGACATTTTTCTGTTGTGTATGTTTGCATCCTATAACATATATTTTTGTTAATACCAAAAAAAAAAAAAAAAGAATGGGAATAAGAAGGAAAGTAAGGAAATCTTCATCAGTAATTTTCGAAAATGATATTTTCCTTCACTAGTGCCAAAGTACAGTTATATTTTTCGTTATTAAAAATAAAAACTGTTTAATATTTTTTGTATAAATTTAAAGTTTTTACGATATGATGTACTCTAAATAGAGGTAATGTATGTATATAAAGTAAATGTCTATTTCTATATTAGTAAGACATTTCTTGATTACGAATTACAAGGACACATTGAAGATTATGCATATTGGATATAGGTATATATATTTTAACTTAAATATGAAATTTCTTATTGTTATTAATAGGGAACTTGTTAAAGAATTAAATTTTTCAGATAGATGACGCGGGCATTTTATTATCTAGAATTAATAAAATTATTTTTATTTGAAATTAAAGACAGGTAGTTTATCGGGCTACGACAATCTTTGCTTTCATTTCGGCTTAATTGGCTAATGTTTAATAATGAAATTAAAATGTTTTGATAGGAATAACATATGTACTCACTTATTTACTATGTAAGGACTATAATAATTATATTTCGCTTTTTAACGTGTGAAGAAAATTTGTTCAATCAATTTTTGGTCACCTTTGCAACTAGTGATGTGCAGTATTTTGGTACCCTGATATAAAAGTATCAGATGTTTTTACTTAATCCAAGTACACAATACCAACAACAAAAATAGTATTCGATAATACGGATAACAATTTTTACCAATTTGTAATTAAAAATCTTTAAAAAAAAACTGAGAAAATTATTTATTTTATTTTGACAATAGTGACGTCGATCCAACGAAACCGCTTTTCTCGCTCTAACACATATTATACTTGATCTACATGTCCCTCACTAAGTTTAACAGTAAATTTATAAATTGCCGTCTAATTTGGACATAATCAACTTTAACGGAAATATTTTCAATATAATGCATATGATAGGTTTCAATGTTTTTTTAGCCGATTTAGCCATTTTCATGCCACATAAACATAGTCAATGATGCTACAGTTGAGAACCACCAATATATGAAAATTACAAATGTCACTCCGTTAGATCGTGGCATCGTGTTTGTTTTTTCGAAATTGTGTTATTATTTTTTAAATAAATAAATCAAAATTAATAAGATCACATTGATTAAACGTTATTCAAAATGGGAGTACCAGCGTTCTTTCGTTGGTTAAGCCGAAAATACCCTAGTGTTATTGTGGAATGTGTTGAAAATAAGGTTAGTTGTGACATGGACGAAAACGATTTTTTTTTATTTTTTCTAAAATATTTTCACTTTTTTCAGACAGAAGATGATGACGGAAATTGGACACACGAAGATCCCTCACTTCCGAATCCAAATGGTGTAGAATTTGATAATTTGTATTTAGATATGAACGGCATTATTCATCCGTGTACTCACCCTGAAGACAAACCTGCACCAAAAAATGAAGACGAAATGATGGTCGCCATATTTGAGTGTATAGATCGGTTGTTTAACATTGTTCGACCGAGGAAAGTTCTTTATATGGCTATTGATGGAGTAGCGCCTAGAGCTAAAATGAATCAACAGAGATCACGTCGTTTTCGCGCCTCCAAAGAAACGGTTGAAAAACAATTGGAAATAGTAAAAATTCGCGAAAAACTACTTCTAGCTGGAGCGGCTGTTCCACCAGAGAAACCCAAAGGAGAACATTTCGATTCAAATTGCATTACACCGGGCACTCCATTTATGGAAAGGCTTAGTAGATGTTTACATTATTATATTCATGATCGATTAAACAATAATCCAGCATGGAAGAAGATAAAAGTATTTTTGTCCGATGCTAATGTTCCCGGGGAGGGGGAGCATAAAATTATGGATTACATTCGACGACAGAGGGCTCAGCCAGATCATGATCCAAATACACAACATGTTTTATGTGGTGCTGATGCGGATCTTATTATGTTGGGATTAGCTACACATGAGCCTAATTTTACTATAATTCGAGAGGAGTTTTTACCCAATAAACCAAGACCATGTGAAATTTGTGGTGAAATTGGTAAATTAATTAACATTTCCATTGAAAATAATTGTTAATATTTCGTCAATACTTTGTTTCAGGGCATGAAATGGGTGATTGTGAAGGTCTCAGCGCTAGTTCAACGAAACCATCTATTTTGCTTGGTGATGAAGTTAAATTTATATTTGTTCGACTTTGTGTTCTAAAGGAGTATCTCAGAAAAACACTTGCAATGCCAAATTTACCTTTTAAGTGAGTATTTTATTATTGTTCGAAGTAATTAGAACTCAAGAGATTTTGACACATTTTCCTTAACTATTTGAGTAGTTTTTTTACTCATGGCATCTGAAAATATAAGAAGATTTCTGATTGAACAATGGCTTTTCTTTGAAATGATAAAATATGTAAATTTAACACTTTCAATTTCAGATATGATTTTGAAAGAGTAATCGACGATTGGGTGTTTATGTGTTTTTTTGTTGGCAATGACTTTCTACCACATTTGCCAAGTTTGGAAATTCGCGAAGGGGCTATTGATCGCTTGATTGAATTATACAAAAAATGCGTTTACAAAACCAATGTAAGTATATATATTATAAGCAAATCAAAAATCTTCTCATCAAAATAATTTTTTTTAGGGCTATTTGACCGATTCTGGTCATGTTAATTTAGATCAAGTACAAATGATAATGAGTGATCTTGGATTGGCTGAAGATGAAATTTTTCGTCAACGTCAAAAGCGTGAACTTTCCTTTAGAGCCAGAGATAAAGCAAATAAACGAATGAAAACTAATCATGGCGCAATACATCAATCAAAATTTGGTGTAACGCCGTTGGGCAAAGGATTCAAACCACCGCCTATACAAAATATACGACAAGAAATGGCAAATTTTAGAATGATGGGAACTAACAGTAGAGAATCATCATCGGTTCGACAGGCCCAAAATGTTCCGAATGCTCTAGAAGCAATGCTGAGACCAGAACAAGGAGGAGGCGTAAAACGGAAATCTGATCAAATGAAGGATAATGCTGAAGAAAAAGAAGAAGAAGAGGAAGATCCTCAGGCTAACGATGAAGTTCGTTTGTGGGAATCTGGTTTTAAAGATAGATACTATGAGTCTAAATTTGATGTTGGCGAAGATAATGTGCAATTTAGGTATTCGGTTGCATTACAATATGTAAGAGGGTTATCTTGGGTACTTCAGTACTATTATCAAGGTTGCGCTTCATGGGATTGGTATTTTCCTTATCACTATGCCCCTTTTGCTTCTGATTTCTTAAATATAAGTGGTTTATCAACGAAATTTGAAAAAAGTTCTAAACCGGTATGTTTAGTTAATGTATTTAAGATTGAAGAATTATTTTTAAATTTTTATTTCGTAGTTTAATCCACTGGAACAATTAATGGGTGTATTTCCAGCGGCTAGTAGCGGTCATGTACCAGAACCATGGGCAAATTTAATGAGTGATCCAGTAAGTTTTTAACGTGTACCTACTATATATGTACCAGATAGTAAAAATCTATTGTTTTTTTTAGAACTCTCCTATAATTGATTTTTATCCAGAAGATTTTAAGATTGATTTAAATGGAAAAAAATTTGCATGGCAAGGTGTTGCACTTTTGCCATTTGTGGATGAAAGACGACTAATTAAGGCAGTACAACCTTATTATGATGGTCTAACGACGGCAGAAAGTAAGTTAATTAAAATCCAATAATGACACTTCCTATTGTTCTGTTGATACTTTGATCTAACATTTTTAAAATCTTTGATTATTTTTAGAAAAAAGAAATCAACGAGGTGACGATAAATTATACGTAACACCCTCAAACTCGGGATACAAATATTTAAAAGGACTATATTCTAACAATACTAGTCCAGATACAGATGTTGCAATTTCAATTGAAGGTGTCCAAGGAACAATTTTAGTAGCGGACGAATGCATAGAGTCGGGAAAGTAAGCTATCAACAAAAACAATCAAACCTTATATGAAAGCTAAACATTTTTTTTTTAAATATAATTTAGAACATTGGAATCACCTATCATAGGATTACATGAGATTGATGATAATCAAGTGTTAACGGTTCGATTTAGAGATCCAAAATATCCAGACGACTTTATATTTAAAGCTTGCCGACTACCAAATGCTGTAGATCCACCAACAGTTTTAGCACCGGACAATAAACCAACCGATTATAAACCTACTATAGGTAATTTTATTTAGATTCATATGAATTTTTAAACATAATCTCTTATAATTAGGTTTCACACGTAACTTTCCACAAGCATCACTTGGCGCAGCCGGACATCGTATGGTTAATCACTATAGTGGTGGTAATAATCATGCAGGACAACAGAATTATGCAGCAATTGGACCGCCACAAAATTATCGAGGAGGTAAGATTTATCACTACTAAAGAAATAAAAATTTATATGATTGGGGTGATATTTTTCACTATATCGAAATATTTGAGATAATTCAAAAATGTGTTTGTAAAGGGAATGATTTCACTATAAATAATATGAATGATTGTCGCTCGTGGTGCATTAATAGGTGATGAATTAACGTGCTACCATATAAAACATAAATACATTTTTATGAGAAGAACTGAAGACTGTAACCATTTGTATATATCCCCCCAATAGGAACATTTAACGAAAATTTACATGTACACATACCACAAAACATTTATAACTTTAATGTATATACCAGGTACCTGTAGCCCGTACCCACTAAGTACATTCAGACACCTTCAAATTCTAAATCATGGTCTTACACAAGTACTCTAATTTCTTTTTTGTGAGAACACAATTTTCTTAATTAAAAAAAAAAAAAAACAGTGCACCCTTATAAAATATCACGTTTCTAGTTATAAAAAGAAATTTATTCCCTCATTTTATATTTAAAAAAATCATGTTTCCACCTTGCATATCAACCCCTTGTGTATATGCATGTAAATTTGTGAGGTTTTTTTTTTTAGTTGATGATAAGTATTTCAGACAATTTATAATTGCCGTAACCGTACGTGCTCTAGTATTTGATTTCAGAACTGATGTTACATTCAAATTATATGAGGGATTTCATGATTCTCAGCAGTTCAACACTTAACCGTGACATATAAGCCGTGCTTGCAAATTAATCATAACTTGTATGTTTTTGATTAAAGCGAATTTTTGAATTATTCATTTCGATGCAATTAACGGACATTTTAATGATGATATCATCAAAGTTATTTTGATTTCAAATCAGTAAATCCCAATGTGTTTTATAGATGTGAACTATCTGAATTTATTTCTTTTTAATTGCTACCTATATATTGAATTTTTAATGGTTCTTAAAATAGAAAATATACAATTTGTTTGTTCTAAGTATATTTCCAAATTTAATTGTCATAATCTCTCTCCGTAATCATCCTTTAATATCCATCCTGTATTCTATATTAATAAAACTATAATGGTTAATTATTTTCACATTCATTAAAATGTTCTTATTTAAGTTGTTTAACGAACCATACATTTTTCAAATATAATAAAAATCATATGGATTCAAAATGCTTAGAACGTAAAAAAATATATATATAAAAAAAAAAAAAAAATAAAATAAAAACTAAATAGGTGAAGCTATACTGAAAGGACTATAAATATAATAGCTCAAAGTGGAGAAGTGATTGAGATTAGCCGTATGCATTTTCAATAAGAACTTGTTTGTCGACATTTTTTTTGTTATTCAATTTTTATATAACAAAAATAGAGAAATTGAAGGTAACGAAAACATTACGCCCAAAAATGTTCAGTTCAGTGTAGGTATATATTTATAATAATTGTGGGTACCTACCTATTCAAGTTGATTTTTTTATTATTTTTTTTTTGATAATCACAATGAGGGATTCCTTTAGACTAAAACGGTAGACTGAAAATGTTTAGTGAACTATTCGTTCTTTGTTCAAGCACTTGTTGATACTTACTAATAAATATGAATATAGGGAAATGTGAGAGATTGGATAACAATTAGTTTTTAGGTGAGGTTGAATTAGGTAAATATTTTAAATAATTTATATGGTAATTATTTACATAATTACAAGGAAATAATCACTTACATGTTCTAAAATGCTATATTTTTATTTATCTTTAAATTTTTTTAAAAGCTCCTATCTTAAGTACTCAAATTCTTTTCACTTATTTATTACATTATAATGGATAAATCGTATTTTGTAATTAAGAAATTCATACACAATAGGCCAGACAATAATAAAAATATCTTAAAAGTAAATTTATTTGAAATCCAAAATAATTTCTAAAAAGAATGTTTACTTTATTCCAATTCCCCCACCAATTGAATTTTTCTTTTTTTCTTTTTTTTTTTTATTTTGACTTTTTAAATTCTAACTGAATAATATATATACCAAAAGATAATTGCCCCCCATTGTGAAGGCGTCACGTGCACACCCTGATCTTTTCTATTCTTGTTTACAAATCATTTTCCGATTCGATTGTAGACGAACATATTTTGTATTATGATTTCCTTAACCATCATCATCACAGGAAGATTTCAACGCCTCAGGCATGTTTATTTTTTAATGTTCCATCTACATTTTTTTTTCTCCTTTTGGTTGGAAGCTATTATATTGCAGTTTTATTGTTCGGTTTAAGATTTTTCCGATTTAATTGTATTGGAAATTATTGTGGTTGGTTTTAATAATATCTACATCATTAACTAATGACTAAATTGTTTATTAAATGAAAAGTTTTAAATAGAAATAGATAGCTCCTAATTCATAATATAACTAAAGGAGATTAATTATTTATAATGTCGGTTAAAAAAGTACTAAGAATTGTCACTTCTTAGATGGAACATTTTATTTTGAGCTCCGATATTGGGTACCAATTTAATTTCTGGGAGATCATTTTGAATCTTATATTTTATACATGCATGAATTATTTTTTTTAAGCTTAAAAATTGAGAAAATGGAAAAAATTGTTCTCATAGAAATTTATCACATGGACAAGAAAAAATGTATTTTTGTTTGCTATTATAGATTTACAAATACGAAAAAACAATAAAATTTTATTGTGATGGCACGCGGCACACTTATCCCAACAACAAACAAACTTCAGTGTATATGACGCGTGTAATTGGGGCACAATAGCATGTCAAATTTAATCATAACGGGGTTTGACAGTTGGCAGTCTACAACAACGTCATTACCTCCTCATTATTATCAATGCTTCCTGGCATTCATATATACAATTCAACTTTGGCTGAGCATAAAGTACAATAGTTTACCCCCTTTTCATCAACAATATATAATAAGTAGAAGGCGTTAGGGTGTGTTTATATGATTATTTTGATTTATCTCGTTATGCTATATATTATGTATGTATAAATGTATGAATGTGTATGTATGTATATGTAGCTATAGATTTATATATAGTAGCAGCCAGGTTAAGTTTTCATTTAGCATATTAATTTTTTTTCTCCATATAATTGAGCCCATGGCATTCCGTCATCATTAAATAACGTATTTTTTATTCACAAAACTATTAAAATAATTCTACAAGAATTCTGAATAAAACTTGGTTGTGTGATTTTCAATGAACATTTTTGCATTTTTTTCCACATTTCAAAATGAATGGAGTGTGTCTGTACTGTACGTGTACATTGTACATCATTTTCTCATTATTCCATTTATCCTAATTAATTTATAAAAAAAAAAATTATATTGAAGGAAGATAGGTAGGTATATGATATTTTATGCAACAATGAAAAAAGATATAAGATTCAGATTCTCACAATGAGTGGAGAACATCATCTTAGAATAAATCAAATAATAAAAAAAAATAACTTTCAAAAATTGAAAACTAAGAGCCACCCTATTAGGTATAACTTCTACATTATAAACAACAAAAGCAAGCAAATTAGTGTTGACTGTTTTTTACGTGATAAAAGACATAAATTATATTCGCCTATGTATACGAATAAATATTTTGCAAGCTCAAGTACTTACTCCCATCTAGCCCTTCAGAAAATATTTCAGCAACATTGAATTGAATTTCTAATTGCAAACTTCAATTGCAAGAACATTATTAAACTAGAGCCAAGCTGAATGAAAGTAAATTATTCAAGAACATAATCGTTTGTGGTGTTTCAAAAGAAACTCTTTAACATTAGTATTTACTTCAATTTAATGCTCTTTACTAATTACTGTCTATTCTATGAATTCTATCTATTCCTATACCTACGTATAAGTAGGTATGTATCCTTTGAATTCAGATAAATTGTCCATTTATTATGAATTCTTAAAAATTGCTATTGGAAAATGGAAAAACTATTTCGGATGGTCATAGTTCTTAGCAAATTCGACAAAGAGGCAATTAAAGTTCTGTACATTTTATAGTAATAAGAATGGATTTTTCATAATTAACTGGTGTCAACTATACGTTCTTTATATGCCTTTTCACTATACCCTTATTCATCTATATGCATATGTACATAAGTATGTGTTTCTATTGGTATGTATATATGTACATAAAAGTCACCATCAAAATATGAAAAAAAAACCACTTTGATAAGTATAGTTAAGAGTGTAGTTGAAAGCAAGCCTCATATAGGTATAAGTATGTGTATAAGACATAATAGCGTAAATACACTTACTTTGAGCTTTTTTTTTGCGTTTATAGCACAGATGCAATAATTATTAAGCTCACACAACGGATGAATGAATGAGTGCCCATATACGACACTTAGTTTACCGCGGAACATTTTTTTTTAAAAAAAAAAAAGAAAAAATAAAGAATATTTTAGTATAAATGCTCACTTTTATACTTTATTTGTAATATACAGACCGATTATAGTGTTTTAAAAATAAAACACTAGGCATATTTTTACCATAGTTACGGAATTTTTTTAATACAATACTTATATACAAAATTAAATGTAAAAAGTACCAACTTGTACTAGTACTTGGGTATTTTTCATAAGTCTATTATTATTTTTTTTATTTGCTTTTTAAAACAAATGCATTGCAATTGTAAGTTTAAGATTAAATATATTATTTTAAATGACTTTTTTTATATAAAAATTAAAAAATGTCTAATTTTTATACAAAAAACATTTAATAGGTACATTAGATATTTTTTATTTTTAAAATTTAAGTTAATTTATTTTTTATTTACAAATCCCATGCCATACAAATTATTTAAATTTTATGAATTTTTAAAAATAATTTTGTATATATGTATGTACAATTGTACATACACATACATAGCCCAACCATTAAAAAAATTGTATGTATCAAGGTCTCTATACCTTAATTAAAAAGGCCCAATTTTAATTTCTATACGATGTTTCATCAGTAGTAAATTGTATTTCAGCATAAAATTGAAATTTACCTTGAGAATTTTTGATGATACTATTTTTTAACCTTAACATTTCGTTGGCTGAACAATTAGAACGGATTAAATGTTCTCATTAAGGTTTACAATATTTTTAACAAAACTAAATGATTATTTCAGGTAATAACTACCGAAACGATAACAATTCTTATAATCGGAATCGTAGCGGTGGCAGCGGTGATGGTGGATATGGTGGTAGTAATCAATACCAAAATCGTAATTATCAACAACAAAATTTTAATAATAGAGGACGAGACGGTGGCTATGGAAGGGGTGGCGATAATCAATCGAATAACAGAAATTATTCCAGCAATTATTCAAATCGAGGTGGAGGAAGTGGTGGCAGAAGAGGAGGCGGCGGAGGTTCTGGATATTGGTGTTAGAATAATTTGTTTTAGCATGTATAATACATATGTACATACTTATGTAATACATATGTATGAATGTTAAGATTTATATCTGAATCTAATAATACCTTCATTTTAGGTTAATTATTTATATACATATTGAACTGTATATTATGATTGGCGTAGAATAATAGAAACTTTAAAGTAATACTTAATTTTCTGCATTTTTTAAATGAATATTTCAATTAAAAGAAAACTCTTGTTGTCAAATTAACCTGACAGAAGAATAATGGTGAAATTAGTAGATAAATTTTCGATTTTGGTAGATCATTATGACTAATTCAATTTTAGATTCTACTTCGAATTAATATTAAAAAAACACAATATTTTTGGTTTTTACACACACACACATATATATATATATAATAACACAGTTTAACCCTTTCGACCCGAATGGTACATATATGTACCAGTAAGAGTTTGAATATCCGAAAGCCGGGTCGAAAGTGTTAAAGACTAGGTAGGTACCTAAGCCTTATTGCTATTTTAAAATTAAATGAATAAATATAAAAATATCACCAAACAAACTATATATTTTTCCATTGAACATAATTATTTCTTTCTCTATGAGATGCTACTCATTTTAACGTATTTTTCATATCCATCAAAATAATTTGAAATATAAAAAGGAACACAATACTCGAAAATCTTTCCGACTATATTTAATCGATTAATCTTTCAAGTATTAACGACCGTTTCTGCACAGCATCAATTTGACTTTTACCTATTTCTGTGCCATCGTATATTTATTTAAAAAAAAAAAAAATTACAATAAAAATTCGTTGCCAATTGTTTTTTGCAGGACGATTGTTCCTCAATAAGTGTCCACTTGAAATTTTATGAATCACATACGGTAATGTCGTTATTATTATATTTTATGTACAGAACATATATGTACCATTCAAATATTGTAGAATGTAGAGTATAGAATATAATGCAACGTAAAATGCATGTATAAAATTGATTCTATCGTTGTACAAATTCTACATAAAGAACGGTCTTTTGTGTTCACAGAGAGTAAGTACCCCATTTTTGCTTTTAAAGAAAAAACCTTTTAAACATTCAGGATGTGAATGAAAAATCTTGAAATAATTTTTGAAATGTTAATGTCAAGCTGTTTTAACTCAATATTTTATAGTAAAAATGTCTACCCATTTAAACATTCAAGTGAAATTCGCCATTTTTTTTTTTTTATTTTTTATTTATGATTATTAAAAAAAAAAACGACAAAATTTCTAATCATCCATTAAGGGTAGCTCTACGTCTACACAATATAGAATAATCGGACATTTTGTTTAAATTAAAATTTAACTTTTTTAACTAACTAAAAATATTTTTTCAGCTAAATTGAAGAAAGATGACAAACAAATTTAAATTTGGTGTTTGGAATCTTTCGATATTGTTGATGTCCAAATTTAAAATTCCAAATACCACAGAGTGAGCGTCAAAATTGAGAAAAATTACCAGCTGAAACTTTAATACATATATTGGAAAAAAAAATAGGTAAGGGTGGTGCACCCGCAAACATACATTTAGTAAATATGGAGAGGGATTATTTAGATGAAAATACCATCCATTTATATCAGTACCATTTGGATGTACATACATATGTATGTAGATAAATAACGGTTTATCGAAAATGAAATTCGTTGCAATACAACTGGATATTTCCTAATACGAAATTAGAACCGCATTCGTTCCGTTCCACAGATAATTGTTGCTATGCTACGGACACAGATTTGCCAGTGGATTATATACATACAGGTAGAGTAATTTGAAGTATTAATGAATTTAAGCCATTTCAAGGGCCACACTACCTATTTCGTTCTTATTAAAGAATTTAATTAATTTTCTATTAATCAACAACACAAACAAATGTCTGTTTGTAATTTGTTAAAGAGACCCATCATTCACGTTGGATATTGTTTTGCATTTATTGTCAAAGAATTTCTCATTTTGTTTTATATCAAATATTTGCTTTCTACTTGATGTTGACTTGATACCAGTTCATGAAACTAAAAGATTTGTAAGATCCGTAATTAAATTAACAAATATAAATTCTAAGAATTATGATGTTTGGTTCTATGTGGAATATAATATATTAATTATTGGCTTATTAAGTTATTTTCATCTATATCGTCAAGCAGTCGAATAGGTAAGAAATTTTTAAATAAAATGGTCTCAAACTTGTATAAATTATAAATTCAATAATCTATTTTTTGTTGGATTGTATGCATCTCTTTCGACATTTTAACGACTAACACTAAAAAAAATGCTTATTGGACAAAATTTACTAAATACTAAAAATTATACTAAATACTGGTTGAATGGGATTTCCTATATTTTATACTTATACTGTACAATGGACCATTCTATTTGTATAATTGTTGTGGTTTTAGTAAAACGAGATTACTTTTTAGAAGCAGGATATAACATTTATGCATGAATTGTACATGTTTAGGTATAGGACCTCCTAAGTTTAAAAGAACGGATTATCCAAAAATTAAAATATTAAGCTCTCTGTAAAAATATTATTATAGGACAGTCTGTCTAAAATAAAACATTGCAAAAGAAATATCAAATAAATTATATTTATTTTAAAGATTAATACTAATTTGGGCGGATAATTTGCGATTTGTTAAAAATTAATTAAAAATTCTATATTTAGCCTATCTGCCATTATTGTTTTCTTGTGGAACGACAAAGAACTAAAGAGTTATTAATAATACATTTTTTGAATTATAATTTTAGTTTTAGATATAATATACACATTTTAGGTATCTTAACGTACTAATTAGTATACAATTTTTGTAAGAATGCGAGTAAATACCAATAATGAAAAAAAAACTTAATACAAATTCAAATATTATGACAACTTGAAGGTTTTAATATAAAATAAATAAAAAATTGTTAAGCTGTTTCTGCGCCATTCTTTTCTACCAATAGAGGCCACACAATGTTTTATTTTATTAATAATACCAAGAATTTTCCTCCGTTTAAGTGACTTGCATATTAAGAGAAGATAAATGTAATTTGTAACTGGGTATCGTTTATTTTATTTTTAGGGCCTTATAGAATAAATACGTAGATATTTAACATTGTTGTATTGTTTTCTTAATACCTATGTATACACCTATAGATCAAAAAAGTAGAATGTACAAAGATAAAAAACAACAATTTAAAAAAAGTGCACATTCAAGATTGTGCAATGCAAAAATTTCAGCCATTTGTTTGTGATATCTAGAAAAAAAATTCTAAATGGCAGCGGACGAAGAACTACAAAGTTGAAATCTCGCTCACTGATATTGATTGGGCACTCTTGCCAGGGATGATCTTTCTTGATGGCATTCTAACTTTTGTATCTAAGAATATATTGAGTACGTTCTGATATTAACAAGTGAGAGCTTAAAACTGAAAAAAAACTTCAATTCTTGATCCATTTCTAAATGAACTGAACTACAAAATTAATATATCAACAGAATATGTTGATTTGTTGATGCTTGATCTTACACGTGACATTTGCTTTGTTTATTTACTGATTTTCATATTTCTTTCATCATAAGAATTGAAAAGAATTCAGGAAAATATTTTATCATTCAAAGAATGTACACAAAATAGTGTAGTTGTTTAATAAATTCAAAGTTTTTATAATGCCTAATTGGTTTAAATTATGTTTTATATTATTATTAAATACTTACATATAAAAATGCCAATAGATTTAAAATTAAGTGGTTGATTATTTGATATCGATAGGAATCATATTTTAACTCCTTTGCACATCAATAAAACCTCCAAAAAACAATCTTAAATATTTGGCAAAGGATATTTTAGCAACAGTATCTTTGTTAATATGAAGTATTTATTGTATTCTTTTTAAATTGATGGTTTTATTGATTTTGTTATTTAAGAATCGGCATTTTTTTCGGTTTCTTCGATTTTTTGGAGTCATAACAAATTTGTTCGTATTTAATTTTTTGCGATTGGTATTATAACGTTTTTAAATATATTTTCTTGTTATGCTTGACACCTTACTTATGTAGCTTTAAGGCTAAAAACATGAAATGCGTCAACAACTAAATAATAATAATTATCGACTTTACAACTAATTTTAACTAATAAATTAATTAACCATTCATCAATTATTTATAAAAATAATGAAAAAATTTAGAATGGATTTCTTAAATCAGATTATTAATGTCGCAAGGTAGTTAGATATATCATATTCAAAATATTGTTAGGATATAAGAGCACCTACACCTATATAAGTAGTATTTTAATTTATTTTAATTTAATTGTTATATCGCAATGGCCACACATCACATCAAATTACTGATTTCATTTAATATACTT
The DNA here is from genome assembly GCA_026745375.1 of Platyura marginata. Taxonomy (NCBI): domain Eukaryota; kingdom Metazoa; phylum Arthropoda; class Insecta; order Diptera; family Keroplatidae; genus Platyura; species Platyura marginata. The sequence continues at coordinate 4,217 of JANSTT010022470.1, read as the reverse complement.
TAAACGCATATCGCATTCATCTTCAGCCATTAACTGTAATCATTTCAGAAGCGACAAATTATATGTTTTAACAATACTCACTCCACTATTCTCTGGTTGATGGTTATCTAATACGTTTCCATTGTCCAAATATTTTAATAGTCATGTTTGAAAGAGAGAACCTTATCATAGTAATGCTTTTTTTGTGACTTTGAAATTATTGTGAAGTCATTGAATGACCACCAGCGTTTATTTTAACAAAAAAAAAACATTTTTTTTTCTTATTTATGTAGATAGTAATTTTTTTAATAATTAGCATTCATTTTGTTTGGACCCATATATGCCTATCCAAATAAAGATGAAGTTTTTGTTTTGATAGTATATAGCTGGTGGGGGTAATCAATTTAATTTTGGTAGAAGTTAAGGAAAAATAGAATGAATGAATTATTTTGACAATAATAAAGATTTTGGTAAATAATTTTATTAAATAAGTATGTCTAAGATGGTTAATTATTTTATGATATTTTCATAACACATTATACATACTTAAAAAAAAATATTAAATAAAAATCACTGATATCACACAATATAAAAGAAAATAACATATGAAAGTCATTTCCTTGTACTCGTAATATACAATGGCATATCGGATGCTAAATGATATATAGATATATGTACGTACATACTTACCTTAAATATATATATATACGTATATAGTTTTCTTTTATAACTTAAATTCATATCCGCGAATTTTGAAATCTAATACTGTTCCTTTTGAAAAGTATCATGTTACAACACGTGCCTCGGATCTTGACATCCCATATTAAAAACCATCTCAACAAAGATTGGTTATATTAATATTATTTTTATAAGTACCTATTGAATGTTTGTAAAATTTATATGAGAATCCTTTTATAAAGTAAAATAGTCTTTAAAAATATAAGTCAAACAAAAATATCTTCGAAACATCATTTCTACTTACATATACATACATATTAAACTTTAGAACTTTATCTTCTATGAATGTTTCCTTTCTCACCATTATTTAACGCAACAAAACACAAATTGCAACCACTAAATTTATAAAGAATTTTTCAATCAGTCATTTCCTTTATACAAATGTTACATAGGCACTATATCTGCAATATTGACTTTGATCTTTACTTTAACCCCTACTATTTCCGCTTGACCGCTTTGTTCAATTAATTCTTTCTCTCAAAAAAAAAAAAAAAAAAAAAACTTCCCCTTAGGCCATCCACTCAAAAAATTGTCAAGCATATTATAGACAGTTGGCTGCGTCGGGTGGGACCCATAACTACCTTAATGTTATATACGTACATATATAGGACCCACCGCTGGATCACGGCAGGACCTTTTTTGCGTGCAATTTTTTCGAGACGTATTATCGGATAGCGTTAATCGAAAACAAGAAATAGCATCGGGGGGGTCATCGTAAATCATTCTTGTGCATCACGTTTAAGTGGGTATGTGAAATTTTTCAATTTTCATATTTCCAATAGATCGATTTACGTGTGAAAATGTAAAATGTAATGAAATGTTTATTGACATGTTTATTTAAAAAAAAATTGCTAATAATATTTATTGCACAATTTAAGAATGTTTCTTTGTATTAAAACCAGTAGAAAAATGTTTTCAAGACAACTGACTATAGAGTTGGAATACGACTAAAATATTAAAGTGCTGAATAAGCAAACAGGGTCGGAAAATTTCAGGAACTGGTTTGTACAAACCGGCAAATTGTTAAAAATTAATAGAGAAGCGAGATTGTTCATAGAAGTAGCAAAGAAATCCAAAGAATAAATTTATTATCACACGAAGAAGAGAATTTTTTTAATTCAAATTCAATTCAAAATTTTCCTTTTCAATAATCTTAATGAAAATTCAATACAATATCAATACTAGCTAATATCTATTAGGTACCATGTACCTACGTATATCGTAAATATTGTTGAATAATTCGCTCTTCAATAGAGTTGATTTACTATTTTTTAATTTTCTTTTTCAAATACATACATAAGTACCTCAGTACCACAAACATATGTATACTTACGATTATGTGGAGGAAATAAAAAACTACAAAAACGACGCACAAATAGAACGCCATTTTGTACAATGTATCAAATTAATGTATAAAAAGTAAGGGAACTAAACATGAAAGTTTCATCCAAATAACATTGGTCACATTTTGTAGCTATGTTGTATATGTATATATTCCTACTTTCGCCGCATGCGTGCTTTTTATTGGACATGTTTTAAAATGGGGAATAACTGTTCTATGTGTTTCTTTTTTCTTTTTTTTTCATGATTTATTATAAAACTTTTTCAGATTATTGAAATGGTTTTAATATTTTATTTTTATATTTTACCTAATAAATAATTATTATAATAATAAGATAATAAGAAATAATTATGTTTTTACTTTATTCTTTTTTTGGTGTCCATTTGGACATTGGATACATAGTGCGTTTGGTTTGTTATGCTAAACAAACAACGTTAAAATAATGTTTTTATAGATATTTGGTTGGTAAAATGAAATAATTATTATTGTATTAATTAAAAAACTTTTTGAATAGTTCAAGTAATACTTCCAAATTGGTATGTACATATGTACATTGTACATGTACTTGTACATATTATGTAAGGTATGCCCATTAATAGAACGTCCATTTTATAAACAAAATAAATTTTTTTTTATTAACTATCTTCCTGTACCTATATATTTTAGTTCTTAGTTACATAAGTATCTATATATTAAGTATTTTCAGTTGAAAGTTTAAAACATTTTTAACATTTTTTAATTGAATTTATTTTATTTTTTAGTATTATGCATATATGGAGAAAAGCAAACTAACAATACCTACAAATATTAATCCTCTATCTCTCTATACATATATATTGCCCAAATATTTTCACCCCACTTTACACAACCTACAATATAAAAAGCCTTATTGTATAGGTATAGTAGACTCGTGAAAATGTGAACAGCATAAAACAGGACCTGTTCAGCTTATCGAACTTTTTCATGTTTTCGATATTGATTAGAGCTTCAACTGTTTACCAGAATACCGCTCTATTAACTAAAGCTGAGCCATAACACTAGAGAAATTAGTTTTTAAGCTTCCATATTAAGTACGTTTTTTATGTTTGGAACTTCCCTTCTTTTTATGGAACTTTTTTTTTTCACACATTTCACTTTTTCAAACGTTCAAGTTTTCACCAATCTACTGTAATTTCAATGTAAATAGCTTGAGCTCCAATACCCCAAACTTTGTGAATAATTCCTTTGCCAAATTTATGCGGTCAGTTTAACATGTCAGATCCAGATTTCTGATGGCAAAACTATTTCTATATAAGAAAGAAGAAGAATGGATAAAAGTTTTCTAAGAAAGCTACCTACGTTAAGGATGATTTGAAAAAGTGATATTGATTTTCTTTTCTTTTTCCAAAATAATGTTGGCCATATGTAAATATGTTGGTATGAAAGAGTATTAATAATCCAATTCGACATTATATGCTAGTTTAGTAATTTAATTTCAAATTAAATACGATTTCAGAACAGAATATCGTTTTTAACACTGCCTCTCCCCAATATATCATATAAATGTTAGTATCTGCAACCGACATCTACTAACCGCCTCTACTAATGCGTGAAAAATCTCAGTTGTAGGTTTATGTTGCACAACCCCTAAGGTTTTATATATGGTTGACCGTCGTCGTTTCACACTGATAAAAATCTATTGTGAAAAATAATTTCCATTTATATTAATGTTTTGTTATTCGATGTCGAAAGAAGAGAGTTGTGTGTAAGAAATAAGATTATATTTACCTTGATAAATACTATACATATGTATACGTATAGATAAATGCTACTATACACAGAAAATTAGGGGGATAGCTCGATACTAAAAAAAAGTATTTTGCAGGAAATATAAACAATTTTAATCTTCTTCCTATTATGTTCCTTTCCTTCATTACTCTCTATCAATACCAATGTGAATCTAAATAAGAAAATTTGTATGCGATTATCATAATATCAAAATCAATCCAATATTTTCCTATTTAGAAGTACATTTTAATATAAAGGTTAATTAGATAACATTAAGCTAACATTTAGAAAGTTTTTTTTAATTGGAACGGTTCTTCCCAATTATAAATATACGCCGACATTATTCAGTACCAAAAACAGCTTCACATTTACTGGAAAATATATGAAGGCT